>OOFC01047674.1:0-12178 GCA_900323345.1 Pseudochromis fuscus
ACACACACACACACATATATATACACACATATACACACATATATACACATATACATATACACATACATACATATATATATATATATATATATATATATATATATATATATATATATATGTACACACACACACATACATATACATACATCATACACACATACATGCTTATGCACATATACACACACATACGGCAACATACAGCATATATACACATATGCACCCTTACATATATACATATATATATATGTATATATTCACACACACAGGCTTCTCTGTCTCTCATCACCACCCCATATTAAATTAGGAGTGATAATCACAAAATATTCAGTTGATAATAATTTCTTTGTACCCACTAAACAACATATTTTTTATGCAGAACAACAACATACTGGACTATTTAGGCCCAGAATAAGATATAACATGCCAGTCACTGAGCTTTACAGCTGCTGGTGGAGTTTGTTACTTTGAAAAGAACCAGATTTAGATGTTCTCATTTCCAGTCTTATGCTAAGCTAACCAGAGGCTAGCTGTAGCTTCATATTAGACAGACTGAGAAAGCCATTATTTGTCTTTAAATGATTCCTTTAAATGACTTTGTCCTGAGCTGTATGGAGCAGCTGATGAAGCAGAGCCCTCATCCCTCTGTTTACTTTTTGCAAACATCCACTGACTCACATTTTGTTTGTTCACTGTGATCATCGCCTCAAATGATGTTAAAATGAGTCACATTGGATCTTTAAATAGCTGAATTATACTGAAGCCAGAGTACAGTACAGTCCAATGTGAGGGCTACAGTCTGCTCAGCTGCTACTTGCTGTCTGCTCCCAGATCTCCACAGTATCATTAAACTGGGCTCTGCAGGACTCAGCTTTCTAAATGCAGCTCAGGGCTCTTTGGGGGACATTTAAACTGAACCTGAACTGTAAGAGAAACTTCCAGCTGACAGATTATTTTGTTTATTGATGTTTGAAGTAAAGTTTTTCCAGCTTTGTTTTCAGCCCCTGTAAGCATCACTAATGCTGCATATTGCATGCTGATATTATCATGTATGACTGTGAGCGTGTTGATGTGCTGAAACTGGACGACATGTAATGGTTATGTATGGAGTTTGTAACCATGAAGTGAGCTGGGACACAATCACAAATCCAGGACAGAGCCAAAGGAGGGTGTATTGTTGTAGTGTGGGATTCAGGGTGTTTGTCTCATACATGAGACCAGGACCCAGGGAATTTCTGCTGCTTTCATTAAACATCTCTCTCTTGTAAAACTGTGGTGGGGGAGCAGGAAATTAGACCTAAGAACAATCAGCAACAGAAAAATACAACACTGTATCCACACTGGGGTCTGACTGATCCCAGGACACAGGCCAAACTAAATGATACGATCCTAAAGGAAGGGGACAGAACAGGAAGTGAAACTAAACCTGACACACAAGACAGGTCATCTGACAAAATAATCATTTAAAAAACTGTAACAAAAAAACTCCACATCCTCAACACCTGTCCCACAACATGGACTTCATGAATGAGGTTTGTGTTTTCTCCTAATTCAGTTTAAGAAAAAGACGTGAGGGACGGTGTGGAGACCAGGGTGTTGTTCACTGTAGTTACAGAGCACAGTACAAATCACCTTAATGATGAGGTGTCTCAGTAAATACAGAAAAACAGGAGTGTAAGTCAGGTGTAGCATATACTCAGCTCTGTTTGTTAGCTACACCCAGAGACTGTTTGTAGGAAGGAGGAAGTAAGTGGGACTCAAATATGAGGCCGAGCAGAAGTACAAAAAAGTGCAATACTCACAATGACCACTAGATGCTGGCTCCAAAAAACTCCAACTGACTTCAATTCAAAAATGCTCAGTTTCAATCCTGAAATATTGTCGCTACATGTTCTCCACAAGTCAGCTGGTCCATCTGAAAATCATTTATATTTAAGGAGACACGAGGCTGAGAGAAGGGGAGGAGTTAGGGGTGTGGTCAGTTTGATTGACAGGTCGGATCTCCAGTGAGAGCAGTGCTGAACTTGAGTCTCATACCTGTTGGACAGTGACCTCAGGTTCAAAGGTCAGACCAACTCCTCACTCCTCCCTTCATATCCAAATATGGTCACTACTGGGTCCAAACTACCAACATGGCTACATTCACATATCAAATTCCTCAAACCAGTGGGGGATGTCACACTTACTTCATCCAACTGTATAAACAGTCTGTGAGTAGCAGCAGTCCCTCAGGACGTGTATTTTCTGATTAAAACTATCTAAATTAGAACAAATATGTAAATTCATGTACATGGTAATCAGTGGTAGACTGCTGTATACGCCTACATTAGTTTTAGCCACAGACAATACAATTAAAAATAGATGGTAGCTCCCCATCTCCTCCCACTGTACTCAAGGAGGCCCTCAACACTACGTCTCCACCCACCTGGGTCACCATGACAACATGACCGCTCTCCTTTCCACTGCTCTGGGGAGCGGCCATGTTGTCCATCTTTGTGTACAGTCTGTAGTTTTACGTAGGTGTAAATAATAATGTGTGTGGGGTGGGTCATCAAAGGTCAAAGTTCAACGTTAATCAGCTTTAACTTCAACATGTACTCAACACAGATCAAAGTCAAAACCACAGGCAGGAGTTGTAGCAACCATCCGTACAGCGTCTCTCACCAGCAGCTCGTACTGCAGCAGGAAATGGTGGGCGCTCATTTATGAGTAGTGTGTCTCTCAATCACGGTCAAGCTGATGTAGCCTGGAAGTTATAGTCAGTACTTGGTAGTTATCAACATCTGCAGTGTAAATTCTGTAACTTTGTAGATTGTATAATTCCTTTAATACACCAAAGAAATACACTGTACATAATACAGTGGAGTAACAGAAGAGCTAGAGTTAGACCAGACCGTGTAGACAGGTCAGAGTAAATACAAACAACCACATGTGTTTGTGATGCAGTCATGTGACAGGCAGTGGGGACACTTCAGATCATAAACACTGACGAGAAGGTGGATTAAATATTCAGGTCATGTGACTTCAGGCCAATATTAAAATACAAGTTTAAAATTAGTTTTAAAATTCAACATCGTAGACATTTAAGTCTTTAACTAAATTATTTTGTCATACTTGATTTATATCGGGGGAAATTTTAGCTCCAGAAAATATAGTTTTTAAGGCTTTTTTTAAGTTTTTTGTTTGAATTTTTTAACTTTCCACAACTTTAAAAATAAAGCATTGAAAGTCTGTGAGATTTCTGCCCTCGATGGCTGATGTTTCTTGGAAGATACCGAGAAAATAACGATTTTAAAACATAAGAAAGTGAAAATCAGGTGATTTTCTAAAAACATTGATGTGTCTTTTCCCAGTTATGGGTTAAAGAGACCAGTAAGACACTGACTTCTTCCTGTGTACAATCCACCAGCTGACCGACTGAACCAGACTCAGCTCCATGAGTCACACTGAGCTGGTCTCAGGTCTCAGTAGAGGCGGTACCTGGCCTGCCATACTGTTACATTACAGCAGCATCTGCCTCAGGAGCTGTGTTGATATACTGGGATTGTATGAAAGAGAATCAGCGCTAATACACTTGTTCTCAGCATTAGGGACAGAGGTATTAACAGTGCGTGACAGTGAGGCCTCACTTCACTAACGGTCAGCGTCTGGAGAGGAGCCAGCAGTCGGTGTAACAGATGTTCGGAGAGCACCACTGAATGACCGCTAAACTGATGCTAATGGTCGACCAGTAGAAGGAACGGCTCATTGGTTTCACACTGCAGCCCCTTTAATGACACTTACATAGTTTATTATGTCAGGGATTTATCAGATTATAAATCAGGATGGAAGAAACTGTCAGATTTCAAAAATCTTTTTCCAAAATATTTGAAAATATCTTTTCAAGTGAAAAGTATTGAACCACAGTAAATATGTCGAAGCTGTCAGGCTGCCAGGGTTTAACCTAATTCACAATACAAGCCATAAACAGGGAGTAAACACAAACAGTTTACGTTGTGGGTTCACATGGGGGCACACACCCATCTGTCACCAGAATACACACGTTTTAATCTGTCTTTTACCCAAACAGTTGACCAGATTTGGGAGATTTGAAGCGTTCAGGCAGCACTCGCCTTTAATGAGACCGCAGGATAATGGAAGTTGTCTGGTAAGTGAGCCCGACCCCCTGCTGAGCCGCCAGCTTGTCCATCTAAGAATTTAGCTTTGTCAAACTGACGCCATGTTTCTGTTGGGCAGCTGCGGTGGAGCCGTCTGTTTACGCTGTGCTTTGTTGTTGCAGCAGGAGCAGGACGGTGAGGTGACCGAATCGAGGCTGCACAGGAGGGAGGTGGAGACCTCATCACAGAGTGACAGGAAGCACGTGAAGGCCTCGCCGGAGAAAACGCTGACAGCCCCCATCGTATGTCACACACCCTGAAAAGCTTGTGTTGATACAGACGGTTTTAAGTTCACAGCACCCTGAATTTGCTTTGGTTGACACCTAATGAAATAACATCTGTTACCAACCAGACACAGCTGTCAGACCCACACCTGCTCCACCAGACTGCAAACCATCCATCAAACTATCCTCTCCTGCCATCGTGCACACACGCTTTCACAAGCTAGTGCTGGAATTAGCAGTGAAGCCACAACAGGGACTGACAGGCAAAACTGAAAGTATCTGGCTACCCTGGTTCAGCTCTAACCATAGACTGTGCATAGACATGAACCAAGGAAGTGGGGCTCAAACATGAGGCCAGTGAGGAAGTGCAAAAAGTGCAATACCACCGACAGCCACTAGATGCTGGCTCCAAAAAACTCCAACTGACTTCAATTCAAAAATCCTCATATTCAATCGTGAAATATTCAGTCAATACATTTCTTCCACAAGTCGTTTTGATGTCATTAGATAAAGTCAACTCTTCTTCTCAGAGATCTGGTCCATCTGAAAATCATTTATCACTAAGGAGATATTAGTCTTCAAAAAGTGGAAGGCGGGGTTAGTTTGAATGACAGCTCTGGTCTCCAATGGGAGTAGTGCTGAATTGGACAGTGTCCTCAGGTTCAAGGGTCAGACCCGCCTCCTCACTCCTCCCTTCATATCCAAATATGGTCACTTCTGGCTCCAAACAACAAACATGACAATGATCAGAGCAGGAGTCTATAAACCAGCTGGTGATGTCACACTTGCTTCGTCCATGTCTATAAACAGTCTCTGGTTCGAACACACGTCACCACAGTGTGTGTTCTCCTCTACATGTATGAATAACATCCCATCATGCAGCTGGTTGGTGTTTGATCAGATTCACATTTCTGACATTAGCATCCAGATAGGACTGGTGGAAACACACCAGATTAACCATCTGAGGGGACCAGCTTTACCCAGGCACCCAGAAACATCAACAACATATTTATAACAAAAAATACCACTTGTACCAAATTGTCCATTGTGAAGATTTAATATAGACGTCTTGACTTTTAATCAGACACAAAAAGCTGATGTTGATGATAGTTGTTAATTTGTTGTTTTTTACTATTATCTGATATTGTAAATACACAACCATCAATTAACAACAAAAATATTCGTCACAGCCTCACAGTACTCTGACAGTACTCCAACAGTACTACAGTTTACAAGGTGGTATTTTTACTTGATACCTGAGAACCACATTTCAACACAGTCCCTCCAATGCAGAGGATGGAGGATCTGCACTAAGTGATATAAAGCACAGCTGACCTCTGTTTCGGGGGTCTGAGGCCTCGGGGCAGGGTCCTGCTTTGCCTGGTTGCTAATCCAGCCTGGTGTTAAAGTACTGATTAATTAGAATAGTGGGTCATATTAGGAGCACAAAACACATGCTGAGTGATGCATAAATAATGCATGTAGAGCAGGAATGAATGGAGACGGATTATAAATCTCTGTTGCTTCTGTTGCTGTTAAATACACAGGTTCAATGGCATCTTAATAAACGTAGCTCTGACACACACATACACATATTACACTGCTGTTATAATTTAAGAAGCTTAGTGTTTTGCCTGTATTTCTTTGTTAGCAACATTACAGAAAAGCTAATGAACACATCTCCATTTTAGACAGGATGTTGCCCAAGGAGCAGATCTAAGGCTACATCAGGGAGGCTGTGTGTAAACAAACTGCCAGAGAGAGTTGTCTGAAGAGAGCAGTCTGTAGCATCAGTGCAGCTGGACTCTGAACTGCAGTTTGAGGTGTCAGGATTTGGTAACACATACATAACTAGTGTGTGACTCTTAATAAATCATTATATGAATTAACACAGCATCAGTAAATAAATGTTACTCCAAAATATAAAAACTACAGACTTTATGTAATTAGTGCTGTAATCAGTGAAAGAATAATTACTTATAGTTACTTTATATCTGAAATATAAGGGAATATAAAATATGAAGCTTTATGAATCATTTACATGCTGCTGTTTGACCCAGTGGTTTATGGGAGGTGACACTATGTTACACATTATTTTAATAATTATTATATTTTAGCCGTGCCAGCTGTGTTTGTTTCATTGTGTTACATATGTTCAGGATCACTGTGTGTACCTTTCACCTTTAAGACCTTTCATATGCAGCACATAGTAAAACCTTCAGTCGCTTTAGTAAAGTGGGACATTTTGAATTGGACTTCTTTGTGCTCCAGTTGAACAAGCCAATCATCACTTACAGAAATCTATCAAATCAACACATCCTCATATTCTCCATCTGCTGAACAGAAGTGGGTCCTGCAGCACAGAGACCTGTAAAGAGGTGATGGACGTCACTGGATGTGTCCCATGGTGGAAAAGTCCTCTGTGCAGGAGCAGGAAGTTAAAAGCTGAGCACAGGTAGTCGGGGATTAAACTCACCACACACCTCCCAGGTCTCAGCTATAAAAAGCAAAGCAGCGCTTGCAGGATTAAGTGTTTTGCTTGCCAGAGGAGCCGCGTGTCCCAGCATAAACTGGGATACTGAGCTGCTCCCTCACATGAGGAATCAAACGCAGCAGCTTAGTGCCCTGACTCAGCTTCCTGGTTGGTTAGCTTTCTCTTATTGTTTGTCCCAAATGCCTGTAGTGGAAGATAGACAGAGAGGAGATGACAGAGAGGCAGAACTGAAGAGGAGGGTAAGGATGTGTTTTTCTCTCTGCAGAACAGAGACGCACGGAAAGATGAAGCAGGGAAGAGGGAGGCTGGACATGGAAGGTCATTTACTAAAGGAGACAGGCGGTCCAATAACTCTCTTGAAAGCCTCTACAGCCTCAACAGTGGACAAAGCTCTTCAAGTAAGCAAGTGGGCTCTTCACACCACAACCCAATGAATTATGCAGGCCCCTCCTGTGCACTCCAGTGTCCTGTTTCTCCCCTTCAGATGCTCCAATTTGTCGAGCTGTGCTAACCGCTGACAAATCAAAACCCAAATCCCCGTCTCAGACTGCTTTCTTGTTTCTGACATGTGAATGACTCAGAAAGAATTGAACACATTAATTAGTTTGGCCTCTTGCTGAACTCTGTTGTTTGTGTGCCGTTCCCCAGGTGGAGTCACCAGTGGGTCAGACTGCTCCAGTAACAGAGACAGTCTGAGGCTGGAGGATGATCTATTGTACACCAGACAGTTCTGTGGCAGAGCCAGAGTCCACACAGAGTTTGTGCCAAGTCCGTACGACACAGAATCCCTCAAACTGAAGGTAAACAAGTCAGGAGGAGAAAACTATCTGTGTCAGTACAGGTGCATTACACTGTGACACATCACAGGATGATCTGCTTTGGCCTGTATCCCATCATTTATTCATTTTAGCCATACCAGCTTTGTGGCTTTATCAATGGAAATATTGGTCTTTACCCAACTGAATTATTCCACAGAGGATTATTGATATTAAATAAAATAGTTAATATCTGCTGTGTAAATCAACTGTCCTGTTGAGGACCAATCAGAAAAGGGAGGAAGTGATAGCTTAGTTCATTCATGGAGAACCTTTTCCAGACAGCCAATTAAACAGCTTCTAGTTACAGCAGATTTATTATAACACCAGAGCCACAGGGAGTCACCAACAACATCCGGTGTTAGACTTTCTGTTATACACACATGTAACATGAAGCTGCCTCATCAGGACAAGTGCTCAGCTAGCAAATGAATAGCATAGCATATAGCACATCTACTTTGCAGACCAGATGTGTAATCATCAGCCCACATGCTGCACATTTAAAAGCTAACATACTAAATATACTTCTAAATGTCACTGTGGACCAGTTAGTTGCTGCTGTTTCATTTTGTAAGTGTAGAAAACTCTCCCATACATGTTTTTGGAAAGGTGGATATGGCAGCGTCATTAGGTCTCTAGTGGCCAATTGCAGTATAGCAACTAAAAAATTCCTTGTAGCAAAGAAAAGCATTTTTCACTCAGACGATCATTTGTAAAACTGCTGACATGATATATTTTTTTTTCCATGGAGGGTTTTATATTTGTCAAAAACGTAGAAAGGTTGTATGATGATCATCAGAGAGGAAACATGCAGTGGGAGCTGTTTCAAATATGACACTGTGTAGCAAATATGACATTGTTGAGATGTTATAATAAACATTATGAAATCAAAGTGAGCTTTGATAAATAACATTGTCCTCTGAGCATGTTAGCATTAGCATGGCTGTGTGTTTTGCTTGGCAGCTGTCAACATAAAGCATGAAGTACTGTAAGTGTTGTAGTGGTTGTATTGGTGGTACTGCTGTTTGTAGCTAATGTGGTACAAAACTCTTCTGTTGGTGCTGCTGGTTGACCAGTGATTGTAATTAAACTGAAATGAACTTTGATCCAGGTGGGTGATGTCATCGACATCATCTCCAAGCCTCCCATGGGAATATGGACCGGCGTGCTGAAAGGAAAAGTAGGAAACTTCAAGTTCATTTATGTGGACGTGCTAACGGGGCCGAGCTCTGAACTACATGAGGAAACTCAAATCCATGAAGGGAGACACAGATCAACCGTCCAGGAAGTGTTGAGGCGCCTCAGTTTAGAGGTAATTTCTCCTCCTTTGAGCTTTGGGCTGATTTCATGGAGCGACATCATCACCTGACCTGCAGTCAGGTGTTCACCAGTTTCTGAACTGTCCTGTTTTTACTCGCTGTATCAGGAGTACTCCTCGTCTCTGCAGCTGAGCGGTTACCAAACCGTAGACGACTTGATGAGGCTGAGGGAGCATCACCTGACGGCGCTGAATGTGACCGATCCAGAGCACAGGCAGCGTCTGCTTGCCGCTGTCGACTCCCTGCGGCAGCTGCACTGTGAGTAATGGCAACACAGACAAGGTCATGCAAGGACAGCGCCATCACATACATTTATGATAACACCGCAAAGAGACGTTTGGATTCAGGGAGGAAAAAGGACAAATGACATTACACCTGCAGTAGATAAGACTGGGAGTGTAACCAGGACACTGGAGGACACTCGCTGTAGATGGATAGTGTTTTCAACCCTAATGCACAGGAGGAATAGCTGTAAAGGATTACTTCCTGCTTATCTATTCAACTCTGTGACAGCACATCCAACTAACCCGTCCCCTCTTCTGTGCAGCTGATAGTCAGTTGGAGAATGAGGCCAATCGGGAGGCCGAGACCTCCAGCGAGAACATGAAGGCAGATATGAACAACTGCCCGAGAGACTCCGGCTGCCACATACTGTCTGACAGCTCCGGCAGCAGCACAGAGGACGCAGACCTCCCATTTCTCTCCGAGCAGCCTCCACCAGCCGACATGACTCCTTCATAAGAACAAGCCATTCATCCCAGAGCCGCGTTTCTTTTGTTGCTGTTGAAACCGTTTGTGAATCCAAGGCTGTTTTTATATTTCCTGCAGCGCTGTAATTTCTAAAGACTGTTCATGCTGAGCCTTTACCACTGCAACTCCAGCACTGTCAGCTGTGTAACTGCAATTGTTTCCTGATATAAAACATTTTATGAAACAGGTTCTTTTCATCACATTTTTTCTCGCTACCTGACTTCAGAGAGAAATCTGCAGGACAGTCCTCTCAATCTGTAAATCCTCTATTGCAGGGGTGTCAAACATGTGGCCCGTGTACCAAAACCAGCCCGACAGAGGATCCAATCTACCTCTGCATATGAATTTGCAGTGTGAAAATGACATAGAACACATTAACTGCAATTTTCGACAAGGTTTAGGTGTTTTTATGTCTACATTTTATACATTTATGAGACAGCTTAATAGCTCCCAGTTTAGTTTGTGTGGTGGGGAGTCAGTTCAGGTCAGGGTTATGAAACAGACGTGGAAATAAATGTAAATTTATAATAATGTGTAAAGTGAAATACTGTATGTTTCAGTTCCAGATAAACTGACTTTGTGCCTTTGTAGATTCATTGTGATGCACATGTGTAAATGACAAACTGAGGCATGATACTGTTTAAATTGCACTTATTATTCTAAGATATTTCAAGTTTATAATTTTTTTAACAAGGATAGTTCATCAAATCTAAACATTTTCAAAAAGCACTTGTGCATATTTGCATTAAAACAAAGGGAAAAATTTGGAGTTGTGGTTATTTACCAATCATTATGTTATTTTACTAGTCCAGTCCACTTCAGGTGAAACTGCTGAATGTGGCCTGTGAACTAAAATGAGTTTGACACCCCTGCTCTATTTGGTCCAAACCACAGAGTGTATGAACTGATCAGCCACAACATCCAAACCACTCAGCTTATTTTTGTAGGTTTCCTTTAAGTCCTGGACGTTGTGAAGTGGAGTTAGATTTGTTTGTCCAGACCATCCCACAGAGGCTCCAGTGGTTTGGCTGAGTCAGCACCTTGAGATCTTTGTAATGTTCCCCAAACGGTCCCTGAACTGCAGTGTGTCAGCGAGCATCATCCTGCTGAGAGAGGACGGTGTCATCAGGGGACACAGGGCTGCAGGTGGACCATCCTGCATAACATCCAAGGTATGCAGCCTGTGACTTAGGGTTCAGTGTCTTGCTCAAGGACACTTCAACAAGTGGGCAGTCAGACCTGGGGATTGGACCACCAACCTTACTATTTATGGCCAACCCACTCTACCCAGTGTTTATTATTAGCATGTCTCTCTATGTCCCTGGGTGTGGTAAATCCTCAGGTCCTCACACAGTTATGTTCCCAGAAACGTACTGCTGGAAAACCCGGTTCCTCAGACCAGACCTCCTTCTCCATGGTCCAGTTCTGATGCTCCTGTGTCCACTGCTGTGTCTCTCAGCAGAGGACAGAGGTCAGCATGGACACTCTGACCAGTCTGTAGCTCCACACCACAACCTGTGATGCTCTGTGCTCTGACTGCTTCATGTCAGAACCAGCATGTCAGAGCTACAGCGGCTCCTCTGTTGGATCAGACCTCACACACCAGTCCACTCCCCATGAGCATCAGAGAGACCACCCATGACCCTGTCTCTGGTCCACTGACCACTACAGACCAGGAGCACTCCTCAGGAGCAGTGGTTTTGGAGATGCTCTGACCCAGTCCTCTCAACATCACTAACATCCTCACACTGGAACTTGTCCAACACATCTACTTCTAGTTCACTTCCTGTCGGACATATTCCACCACTTCAGATTCTAACAACAAAACAATGTTCTTCACTTCACCTGTCAGTGATGGGACTGATCTGTGGATAACGTTGTTACAGCCTTGTTGTCATGAAGTATCAGGAACATTTAGAAGTGATAACAGTGTTAGAGGAAAAGTTACAAACTTTTAGAAAAGTTAGAAAACTTAGAGGATGGATATATGAGCCAAAAATAATGGCACCAAGCCGTTGGTGAGAGATTGCAGGATGCATCATCTGGGGATCATGAATTAAAATCTATTCAAAAGACTTGGATAGAGTCTGACGTAAAGAGATGAACCCACTGACTAACACTTTTCTAGGAGGATGAACAGTCACATTATTTGTACGTTCACACAGCTCGTGTCTTAAATACCTTATTTTCCGGACTATTGAGCACCTGTCTATAAGCCGCTTTTGAATTTATTCAGTTTCATGTGGTCCACTCTGACCGGGTCTGATGTGACGAGGCTAAATGTATCGGCGGCACGGAGCTTGCTAGCTTGTAAAAAGCCAACGAGCTTCAAGCCGCCGATACTGAGCCACACCGGTGTTTAAGTTCAAAGCGTCGGAAAAAAGTAGCGGCTTATAGTCCGGAAAATACGATATATACGGTG
>OOFC01047674.1:24430-43835 GCA_900323345.1 Pseudochromis fuscus
CGGATCAGTGCCAGCGCTCACCTCCCCGGCTGTGGCATCATTAACCTAGTTTATGAGATCCATCATCACCTGTACCTGGCATTTCTGTGTGTTTGTGCATGCACGTGTGTGTGTGTGTGTGTGTGTGTGTGTGTGTGTGTGTGTGTGTTCAGATGATCACAGCACCTTGTGAACCCAGTAGAGATTCAGCTGCTGGCCCAAGGAAATATGGAAAAGAGCTAATATCTGAAACAGGAGTGAGGTTCAGTGAGTTGTACGTCAGGTGGTCAAACAGCAAATCTGCTTATTTAACATTTAGTGGATCTGAAAAGGAGGTTTACCAGTAAGAATGTGATGTAGCTGAATCCCACGGTGGTAGACGCGACCAGGGGGATGGTCTCATCCCTCCACTCTCCGGAGCGGTTGTAAACTGACCTGAAGTTTGAACCAATAAGAGGTGACTCATCATGTTGGTGGTATGACTAATTAGTTCTTGTCACAACGTAAAAGTATTCTCTGACTGTGCACCACCATGACACCAAGCACACACTCTGCAATGCCATTCACTAACAGGAGCAGTGCTCGTTGTCGCCCTGAGATCATAAACCACTTTCTTACTAATTAGTAAAACATGTAATGAAGAGACTGACTCACCAGTTGAACTCGTTGAAATCATTTTGAGCCACGAACCAGAAGTAGGCCCAGAAGAGAAGCAGAAGGAAAGAACTGCACAAGAGGATGAACCATGTACACTCCCACTGCAGACACACAAACAGGACGTCACATGTTACACTGTGACCTGTGTTTGGATCAGATCCCAGAGAGAGTAACTCTGCTGGTTACCTCACATCTGTGCAGTACTGTAGGCAGTAATGGAAAGTACTTAAATACTGTCAAAGTACACCACAGTGTAAAAGGTGATAGGAAGTAAAACGTTGTGTTAGATAAGGCAAAGTAAATATAATCCTAACTTTTACACTATAATCATAAGAGTTTATTAACACAAAAGGATCATTTATCTGCTCGTTTATACAAATATTTTGCAAAGAGCTGCAACATATTAACATTGTCATTATAGGTTATTATGATTGTTAATGTTTCTTCTTTGATTACTCAACAATTAATTGATTATCAAGTCTGAAGAAATTAGTTATTTTTAGAGTTTAAAGAAACCACCTTTACAATGTTTGTACAAAACTTTACAAAAACAATAAAACCATTAAAAGATCATCAAAAACAACAATTAAAGTAATAACTTAAATAGAAAAGCACACTCACATTGGGAAATATGGAACTGTGAAATCTTTAAATACTTCAAAATAATTTTACACTAATCACTTCATCTGTACATTTAAATTCTTTACTTTTTAAGTAACTAGTTACTAAAACTGCCAGACAAATGTAGTGAAGTACAAGAGTATGTCCCCTCTGGAATGTACAGAAGTATATAAATATAAAAAAAACCCTCAAGTACATGTACTTAGTTACTTTTCACCCCAGATGTTAAGTATCCATCACCTGACAGAAACGTTAGTGTCCAGCAAAGAAACCACGATGGAGGATGTAGCAGCTGAAGAGCCAGATGTTTCCCTCAGGAGTTGGTGGAGACTAAAGAGTAACATTATACTCTGAAGTGGGACCTTGGATTTAACACTGACATGTTGTTTGTTGATGTGAAGTCAGATGTGACCATATTTGGATATGAAGGGAGGAGTGAGATACCCGAGGACAGTGCCCATTGTGTACGAGACTGGAGTTCAGGTCTAGTTTCATTGGAGAGCAGACCTGTCAATCAAACTAACTCCTCCCCTAACTCCTCCCCTCCTCTCAGCCTAATATCTCCTTGATGATAAATTATTCTCAGATGGACCAGATCTATCCAATGACCCAGAATAACTTGTGTAAAAAAATTATTGACTGAATATTTCAGGATTTTTGAATTAAAGTCAGTTGGACTTTTTGAAGCCAGCACCCAGTGGCCTTCAGGAGTACTGCACTTTTGTACAGGCCTCTATTGTTTCTAAATACAGTCTGTGTTTGGCTCCTCAGGCTAACTACCCAGTTTTACTATTTTCCCAAACTGCTGACATTGACTTTCCTGTCACTTTCAGACACCATCATGTAATTCAAGTGTTTACAACAGCACACGTATTATGACTTAAACAAGTTTTAACCGGTTCCTGTAAAGTCTTCTGTCTTTACATGTGGGGCAAAGGTATAGAGGAGAGCCTGTGCAGCACTCAAGGACTCGTCCCTTCAGTAGTTAACAGGATTAGGAGCTAATGCCACATGAAGGGAGGTGTAGAGTATGATAGGCCAGTCAACAGATCCTGTGAAGCATTGATCAGCTTTGCACCGCAGCGTGCCTGGACTCACCAACAGCTTATATAAGGAGCTGGGAGATGATTAGATGTGTGTGTGTGTGTGTGTGTGTGGCTGCACTGATGGAGCTGTTGAGTCCACACTGTAAAGAGAGGGGAGGTCGTACATATGCAGCAGGAAACATCATCTGACTCGATGTGGTCAGTGAAAACATGATGGTGGAGGTGGAAATATGACAAATATGACAATGTGCCAGAGGCTGTTTGTGATAGGCTGAGCAGCTACACCTCTGCACCAGTGGGAAAACAGATACAAGTCACCTTTATGGACTCACAGGAATACAGCATTTACCCCACCGGCCCAACGAATGTCAATTACGTCCTGAAAAATATTCACTTTTGCTGGTTTCTGCATCAATATTTCCACTTTCGGTGCATTAGACACACACAAGGTGACCCCCAAAGAAATGAGAGTACACAGTAAAACCACAGTAAAAGTCAGAAAATGATAAGAAATGATTTTTCCTGGAGAAAGAAAGCAGATTTTTATTTTTTATTTTTATTTATTTGCCCTTGTCTGTCTGTATGCCGTCTTAAGAGAGCGGTTGTTTGGCAGATTATGATTCTAGTTTCAGGCAGGGGGTCAACAGTGGGGTGACAGGGAGAGGATGTAACTAACAGGTTAAGTAATCCCTGGCTGAGAAAATCTCCTAGGTGAAGAAAAAGCTGATGGAGACAATCCTGTTGGACTTCTCCTTTGTAAGTCAAATGTCCCAGTGAGGCTCCTGCTTCCCACAGCAGGGACCGTCTCTGAATACAGCTGTGCAGTAATACATCACACTTTATGTTACACCTTGACAACAGGAGACAACACACCCAGAGTTTGACTAATCCTGACCATGAAATAAATCACCAATCTAATTTATGAAACCTCATTTATACCTGAGTTATAATACATTCAATCCTTCTTGAGCTTTAGCGTCTACTGAACATATTTACTCCATTTTATCCTTTCACCTAAAGTGTGGTGGATACCTCAGATACACCACCCTTCAGCAGGCCTCTCCCTGTGCAGTACAATTCATCTGAGTGCTTCATGCTTTTAAAAGCTCGTCTCCATTTAGAAACTTCTGACAGCCTCATAAATCCTGATCTTTGTGCTGACTTCACCGTTCAACCAACTGCTCTCTTCCCTCCGCTGATAGATACTGTACAGACTGACCCAAACCACACAAGGCCGGTGTCAGCTGAATACAAACACCCACTGTGCAGATGGGGGTACTCAGGATAAAAAGGGAAACATGAACTAAGTAATACAGCAGATATGCAAATATAAAGTATGAAGAACTTGTATTTGTATTT
Source organism: Pseudochromis fuscus (assembly GCA_900323345.1). Taxonomy (NCBI): domain Eukaryota; kingdom Metazoa; phylum Chordata; class Actinopteri; family Pseudochromidae; genus Pseudochromis; species Pseudochromis fuscus. The sequence goes on from OOFC01047674.1 coordinate 28,093, forward strand.
ATTCTGTCCAGTGCAATGAACAAAGAGGATCTCTAATAATAACAGAAGCTGAATACTAATTAAACTGGTGGTTTACTGGGTTATTAATGCTCTGAGGAGTCAGGTTGTGTTAACATGCTCCATAGATGAACAGATGATGTGCTATAGGTCTGAAAGAAGCTGAATTATTTTTCAAATCCATCAATCAGTTTGTGTAAAAATCATAAAACATTTTATCACCTTTTAAAGGTGATGTGTCAAACAGTGGCTTCATCCACACTCATGACTCGAAGCTAACCTGCTGTCATCACATGAGGATGAAGAAAATCAGAAGGTTGGTGCCATGGTTTGTATTCATTTATGTTTTCTTTTAATTGAATAACTATTAGTATATTATATTTTATATATGTCTAAAATACGTTTCGGGAAGCACTGATCTGTCAGGTATTGATGCTGATTTGATCCTGGCCTCCTGGTCTGTATAGGCCTTTGTTTTGTAGCTATAGTTTGGTCTCCTCCAGCTCCTCTGAGCTCAACAGCTAAATGTCACATTTATAATGAATTTAAAAAACCTTTTCTGCTAAAAACAATGAGGAATGAGGACAGTGAGACTGAGGCCTTGTCCACACGGAGATGAAGACAATCTGTTTTCTTTATGTTTAGAAAAGTTTTTTATAAACTCAGCATCATCTCAAGAAATATGCGTGTCCACACGAAACCACTGAAATCACTGTGGTAAATATGCCTGTAGGCCTGTAGGTGGCGCTGTGACGCTGCCACAGAAACACACCAAAAACAGAGAAGAAGACACAGAAACACAAGAGTGGTGCCATCTCTGTGTGGATGAAACACCCACACGATAAAAAAACTCTTGTGGAAGTTCATCTTATAATGACAACATTTCTTTGAATCTACTCGATTTGTTTTTCAATTCTAAAATAAGTTTTTATGGATGTAATTTCTGGAGGATATAATACATACAGAACACTAATGGTGCATTTACACTGGTACATACTCGCTTCACTTCGGTTTTGGCGCATTTACACTGTCAACAAAGTACCTGGAGCTTGGTACCTGGTACACCTTCTCATACCTCCTCTTCTGTGGTTCCAAAAAAAGTACCTGGTCGGTCGAAGCAGGTACTGAAATCGTATTGGTTGGAATCGTCACTGCGTTGTTGCGTCATCACTGTGCAGCACACACATCTCTCCCACAAACACACGGGCATTTTTAAATCTTCGGCAAACCGTGCAGACGTGTTTGAAATAACAACAAGAAGAGAAATGGCGTATGTTAGAAATCCTGCCCCATGGACTCAGGACGAGGTGCAAACCTTTCTGTCATTAGTCGCTGATGAGATAATTCAGCAGGAGCTGGACGGCGCGGTCAGAAACGAAAGAATCGCATAAAAGATGACGTCACAAATGACGACCAGCTACACGGAGGAGGGACTATCCTCGGCAATGTAAATGCAACTGAGGGGGCGATCCTGAGCGATCTGAGGTGAAGTGAAGCGAGTAGGTACCAGTGTAAATGCGACATAATTCCTAAATCTTCTTTCCTTGACTTGTCTGTAGGGTCCACATGGCTCTATCCTTGGACCATTCAGACGACTGCATGTCTACGTGTCACTATTCAAATGTATGCAGATGATCCAGGCATTTTCACATGTCAAAAACATTTACAAAACATCCGTAGCTGGCTTACTGAATCACGTCTCTTATTGATTACCACATTAAATTATGCTAAAACATCTCAACACTGAAGTCCTGTGGTAATTCTCTGTGGGTTCATTGCTACAAGTGAAGCCTTAAACACAGTCATTTGACCCATGATTGTTTCTGCTTCCACCATGTGAACATATAAAGCTGTGAGTACCAACACTGGCAGTGGAAGAAGTTCAGAATACTGATAATCCTGAATCAAACCACCGACTGTCCTGGAAATCCAACCAGTGTGTCGCAGTGTAAACAGACAGTATTTGACCTCATGAATGCTCGCCTCTCTGCTTATGATCAAGCTCAGAGTGTCTACATGAAGCTTTGTAACTGAGACAGAAAAGAGGAGAGAGGCAGCTGAAGGCTCGTATTATTTTTTTCCTCTTGGTCAGCACAGCATCAGTGCCCGGCTCACACATTCAGTAAATGGACTAATTTATGAGCGAGCCACTGCTTCTTTGTGATAAAGAAGACATCCAGCAGCAGGAGCTGTGGCTGCCCAGTGGGGATCCAACACAGCTGGGTGTCTGGCTCTGCTCTCCACATCCCAACACTGCACTGATTCTATTACCAGCTTTATTGTGAAGATCGTTTTCCCGTTACTATGGCCTGGTCTGGAGGTCCCTGAGGAATTCAGCAGAAAAACACTGGGATGACATCAACGTCTAAAGGTTTAGTTTAAGAGCTTTAAAATTTTAAAATTCCACATGAATTACTGAAGTGAAACTTAAAGGAGGGAAGCAGCAGATTCATTAGAAACCTCACAGAAACCATGGGAAGATCTGCAAATGGTAGGTTATCAGTTTTAGTAATGCATAATAATTACTTTTGAATTTTTTTGAACCAGCAAAGCTCTCAACACACTCCATCAGTACAAACTCATCACGAACATTTTTTTTATATCTACACTGATTTAACAGTAGAAAAAAAAATGTTTCAAAGGATTTAATAGTAGTAGTACGATGTTCTAAATGTCACTATTCAAATGTATGCAGATGATACCGTTATTATCACACATGTGAAAGACTCTCAGAAAGATCCTTATCTGGCTCACTGAATCATGTCTTGTATAGATTACCAGAATAAATGCTGACAAAACATCCCACACAAAAACTGTGCTGTAAGTAACTATGGCGTTAAGTCTCTACAACTGTGATTTGTAGAGCAGGTTATCTCCAACCAGGTCTGTGTTCACTTCCCCGTCATAAGTTTCACAATGTTTGTCCCCATTTTTGTTCTTCGGTATTGTTTTTTCATAACTGTATATTGTCACTTTTAAGGTTTAGGTTTCCTGTAAATTATTAATTCTGGTAAATTCAGTGAGTACTGAAGTTTAACAACTTGCATTGTCACTAAATAATAAAATAAAATAAATGTAACAAACCTTAATTTGGGTCAAACCCCAGATGTGTGCCATGAAGACTACATACTCTCATTTTATTGGCAAACATCTCTGCCCAAGAATCCCATTAAAAAAGCACATGATGGTCCTATTGTGCTCTGTCTGAAGCACTGAGCGGGTTCAAAGGGATACAGACTGCACATGTGACACTGTCAAGTTATTTTTTAACAGTAGATTGTTCCTAAGGAAAAACCAGAAAGAACACGACACCACTAAATGTAAGTTGCACATTAGGTTGTGTAGTTGCCTTTCACAAAGCCTGACCTACTTTTTTGGCCTTCAGAACCACAAAATGGAAAATAGTTCATTTATTCCTGAGGTGTGCTCAGGTTTCAGTGCAGCCTCAGCAGGATTGTGTAGTGTCATTATCAGCCTGTGTTTTGCTCTGCTGCACACTCTGTACAGTGGACCACACTCTGTCCACTCCCTGCATATAAATCCTTATCTGCTGGACGTCTGCATACAGCTGCAGTCAACATGGAAACAAAGACAGCTGGTCTTAAGCCTTCATAAACAGCATGCACACACACACACACACACACACACACACTGAGCACACACAACCTGTATGTGAGTGAAACTTTTATACTTGTGCAGTGGTGTGAAAGTGTATTCAATGAGTAGAAATGTAAACAATGTTACAACTGTACCAGCTCTGAGAAGATGCTGTAAGAACTGTGCCGGGAACATCTAGGATTTTACTTTATCATCATCAGTCACCCACCACAGCTACAAGGTGATGCTCAGCTCCAGCTTTTCTTTATTTCGACGTAGAGGTGTTTGTCTTCTTTCTATAATTCGGAGCCACAATAAAGGTTTGTTCCTCTCTGATGCAGGAAGACAACATGTCAGACACATCCCACTGACTCTACATTAACTGGAGACTGTCAAAGGTAAAGCTGGATGTGTTGTGTTGTTGTTGTGTTTCCACTGAGCTCTCAGCACCAACTATTTAACACTCATTTTTCATTTTGATTACTTACTCTCTGATTAGACATTTCATCTTTTAAATAATAACAGTGCAGGTTTGAGACTATCCTACTGAAAGTTCTTGCATGGTTACTTCACACAACATTTAGCATGTCGAACCTGTGATTTCTTTTATAAATGAAAGGGTTTTGTTGAGAAACATGTTTGCCGTACAGGAGCAGAGTCAATATGTCATTATGTCAAGTTGATCATCGTTGAACAAAACTATTTCCTGTGACAGCAGGCTCATTTATCTCGTTATCCTAGGAAAACAAAAGACTGATCTGTCATCACCACAAGGTCATAATGAAAAACGTGAGGTGGACTGGTACCGCCTCAGCACCATGACACTGATCCTCCTGCACAGTCAGTAGTTCACATGGAGGAGGGACCAGGTCAGCCGCCAGTTAAACTGCGATCAGAAAGGACGCAAATTTTCACCTCACGGGAATTTGTGATGTGGTTCTGGAAATTTCACCACATTCAAGTAGTATTCTTCCCAGTAACCGTGGCGACCACCACTTCCACCATCAACAATGAACGAGGTCGCCTGCTGTCTGTTACCTGCTGTGTAAGTCCCAGAAACAGTGAAAACTCCTTGACTTCCTGGTTTTATTCGGTTACAGAGTAACAGTCGTGTCATCAGCACTTTGTGTCGCAAATTTACTTGTGTGAAAAGTGCTATTTAAATAAAGATTGATTTGATTGATTTGATTTGATTTGATTTGATTTGATAAACTTCTGGACAGTCACAGACGGCTACGATGAGTTCATCCTCCACTTCTGCTCAGTGACTTTGGAAAATACCACGTGACATGAATTTGTCATTCAATTTAAACATTTTTTACCATGCATGACGCAAATGTCATGTCTATTCATGTTGCCCAGATTTCACTTATTATGTAATCGTGTCGCATGAGAAATCTTCCCAACACCCTCTGTGGATGCGAGCCTATTTAATATTCATAGAACTGGAGTCATGTCCAGTAACTACATGTTTCTTATAATTATCCAGTGATCCTGAGAAAACAAAAAGCATTTGTGCCACAAACTATCTCAAATTCACCTTTTGTTATGTATGATAAGGAGGTAGATTTACCTGTGGTCATGAGAAGTTTTGTTATTTTAAAATAATAATGTCATAATTAACTGTGAACACGTTTGGTTTCCACTTCCAAATTATCATTTTCAAAATAAAAAAAATATGTTATTAGTACTGCAATGTAGCGTCTTATTGTTACAAGGACTTGAAAGCATCAAAAAATAACCAGTAACCAAAGCTATTTATCATCCATCTGAAATCAAAAATACACCACCATATTGCAGTAATATAGTACTACAGTACAGCATGTATTATTCTGACATTCATACTCAATAATGGGGAGTATCATCTTACCCTGGAGCTGTCGTCTTGGGAACGCTGGTAGCGTTTCCAGCGGCAACCATAGATCCCAGTGACAAAGGACACAAAGACCTGCTTCTCATAGACCTGTAAGGGTTGGTGTCTCACCATGCTCCTTCAGCCTCAACGCGCCACCAGTCCGTTAACATCCCACCCAGGACTGGGAACCCTGAAGAAGACCAAGGTGTTACTGAACAAGACAAGCCTTCAAAAAACACTAAACACACATACAATTACACTTTTCATCAACATGCCAAGTCACGTCATGTTGCTGAGGTGTATTTCCACTAAACAACATGAATACGGTGCCAGCCCTGGGCCTTGTTTGGAGTAACAACACCTGTAAGAGGAAGTCAACATGCTATTGAATAGTGAGTCTTGTCTCGGACAGACATAATAACACGGTTCAGGTTTTACAGTAACTGACTCAGCCTTTACCCATGTGACGATTTACGGCTGTGGAAGAGAAGCAAATAGGAATCAGCAGCTCGGTAGCATCTGTCTGTGGGTGATGACTTGATCCTTGAAGCAGTCAAACAAAGAATATACAGCATGTTGTGTTATAGCCTCGTCTGCCTCAGAGAAACCTTTGCTGCCATGGTGACCGGTGGAAATGTCTTGGCACAGAAGGTGATGTGTTTACGGCTCTGTGGAGGAGATGGAGTGAGGCCTCGTCTCCTTGAGGAGACCTATTCACCGGTGAAAAGATTTTCTGTCAATTTTTGTATCTGCATTTGTATTTCTGCAACTTACAGAGTTACATTACTGCAAAAGTTTAGCTCAGGCAGTCTGTAGCAGGTCTTAAATATATAGCATCTATAGATAAACATGAACACTGGGAACAGGTTTCCAGTCTGAGCCCGTCACCTTTCTGTTTATAAAACACCTCAGTGCCCTGGAGACAACAGTTCCTCAGAAAACATGCACCTTCAAACTTTGACTTTCTGTCCAATGGTAGGAAATGTCAGCCTGTTTGTCAGCTACTCCACCACTGAGCTCCAAATAACAACAATTATTAGATGGATTGTCATGTACATTGAAGGATGAATCCCAGTTACTTCACTGATCCTCCTGGATTTTACAGCACTTTGCAGTTCAGAGTTAACAGCTCAACAATTGTGCAGAGATGACTGTGCCACCTACCACAGAGGATAGTCTGGAGACCTGGTTGATCCTCTGACTTTCCAAACTTTAACTTTGATTGTCCCCATGTATATACATATATGTACACTGCCGTTCAGAAGTTTGGGGTCACCCTATCACACCAATGGTTTTTTCCAATGACAACAATGACCATGTACAGACTGAGGATCTACCAGCTTGTTCTACAGCTTTACTCTGATTACATGCTTTACTCTGATTACATCTGTTTCAGACTTGATGGGAAACACTTGTGTCTCTCCCACTGTCAGACACAGGAGAGGCAGAGATATGGTTGGGGGATGTTTTGCTGGTTCAGAGACATTTACTCAGTATAACTTGATGTTGTGGTTGCCGTTTGTGTTCAGTTGTAGTTTACATATGTTTTGTGATACTTGTTTTTAGTAAAATTGGTCAAATTGTTTTTTGTAGGGTGACCCCAAAATTTTTGAACAGTAGTGTATATATATGTGTGTGTCATTAATTCAGGACTGCTGGTCAGGTACAGTATCTCCTGTACTCCTTGGTGATCTAGTGGTGAGGATTCGGTGCTCTCACTGCTGTGGCCCGGGTTTGATTCCCGGTCAGGGAGTGTGTCGCTTTTGCTCTTCCCCTTGATGATCAGCAAGTATTGGGATTCTGAACCACTGTGCAAAAATGTTAAATACATCCAGTTAGTTACGCTAAAATACACATGTAAATAAACATAAGTAGATCTAAAGTGGGTCCACAAAGAGGTAACAGGGTCACTGGTCTGATTTTAAATCAAGCAGCTGTGTCACTGGTGATGTGAGGGCTACACTAACACTGCACCACGAAACATGACCTCCTCATTCACAACACTTTGATAGATCAGGAGCGGCTCTGCAGAGGACCCGGTGTGGTAAATTAACTGATCATCACACCAGCTATAAAAACAAAGCCATTTGTTGCTGTGGTTCCAGTGAAACCAGCTCCATGGAAATGTCTGCTCCACTCCCCCAGCTCCTGGTGATGTTTGCCAGAAAGAAAATCGATCACATCCCTAAACAGATAACTAACTCAGCTGAAAGTCAGCTGAAATAAGATGTCTAACATTTTATCGTTCATCTTTTTTGATAAGACGCAGCAATAAATGACAATTTCCTCGACAGATAACAAACTGTTTCCACGCCAACGATCCCCAACAAAACAAACTGCTCCTTTGTCCTTATCTCCAAGAAGAGAAATTACAACATGGCAGGAGACCAGGCTAAATCTGTATCTGGCTGTGTGTGTATGACATGCTGTTTGCATCTGTGATTTGTTTAGGAAGCAAAAAGGCAATCAGGGAGAGAAAATGTTAAATCACAAGCAGATTACAGCAGCTGTGTGGGGCTGCATTCAGATAAGTGCACAGTAATCTGCATGCTAATTTGCTGAAGAACAATAGAGTTTACAGTGATCATCACCTTAGCTTAGCGTGTTAGCACGGTGACATTTGCTGATTATACACAACATGCAATTCAGATGAGGTTCCTGCAAATTCCTGCAAAACTCCAGTGATGAGATGAAACATGAGCTACACTTTGAGCTGTACGGCCATTGTGGTTTGAAATGCAGGAAAAAAACTATAAAAGAAATATTTGAAGATGTAAAGGTGGATGAAATAACAATTAGGGATCCAATCAGCAGTTTAGGCTTTCCTCTCTTTAATGCAGTGTATTTTCAAGGTTATCAAATTATACTTTGCAATGTGTCTGGATGAATTATATCAAATGAAAGAGATTCTGATAATGACTCGACCTTCAGGACTTTGCTTGGACATTTTGGAGAAGATTCAGTGATTTTTAATAAATGGCAGAAATGTCCTAAAAACATCCAGGGGTCTGAGAGCTGTACATACTGTTCAGGTTTTCCCAGAGTGTAGGTGTAATGTTAGATTTTCTCCCAAGTCAAATCAACAACCAGTCTTCAAACAGCGAACTGTGGTTGTGCCTCCACCTTCCAGATCTGGATCCCTTCACTGCTGACTGGTTATTATCTGGGAGCTCCTGAGGCCTGAGGGAGGTTTCTCCTGGTTTCACTGGCAGGTTCCCATCATTCACATCCTGACCACAACCTCAAACAAGGGCCAACTGGAGCTGAAATCACAGCGGCCTTATTCCAGCCAGGTTGGCCCTTTGTCTATCTGTGTCACCATGGTGCTATCGTCACAAAGCTGTGGTCATGATGAGCTAAACGAGGGCCGGTCAGTCACGGACGAGGCCCGTCACTCCTCTGTTACTGGGGGATTTCATTTTACAGACACATTTCAATATTTCCAGGTACAGTGGCTACAGGAAGTATCCAGGCCTCTGTTCGTTGTTCATACTGTATTATAAGATGTTACAAGACATTTTTCTTACAATTTATTGAGCCTTCTCCAGGCTTTTTCTAATTCACAAAGCCTGGCCAGGTGCAAAATGTTGAGTCCGAACAAGAAAATGTTGAGTGAAAACAGCATGTTGGGTAAAATCAGGTCATCTTGGTTTAATTAACCCACCGTGTAGTTAGCCTAATAGTTACCGAGAAACAAGCCAGCCTTTCTTAGAGTGAACTAAAACAACTGGACAGAGTTTGAGAGGCGGGGAAATTTAAATGAAGCTTCCACAGTTCACGCTGAGTCAGGCTGAAACAACAGCCTTCAGTCCAATGACCTCTCTGAAGACATCAGGTATGAGCTTAGTCTTTGCACAGTGGCCTCAGTGACTGTGAAACAGAGGAACTCAAGGGTCATCAGGGATCTTCTACTGTTGGCCATTCAGCCAAACAGTAACAGAGCAATAAGGACGCTGATCAGGGAGGAGACCATCAACCTGACAGTCACTCCAACACAACTTCAGAAACCCTCGACGAGGACGACCATCTCCGCACTTCATCAGTCAGGGGCTGTTGTGCGTTTCAACAGCAGTAAACGGCACAAGAGGCCGACTTGGACTTTGTTAAACTCTATTTAAATGTCTCAAAGTCCATGAAACTTCAACCACTGTGTGCTGAACACCTGCTAATACAATCAGCATGGTGGTGGCAGCATCATGATATTGGGCTGCTTTTCTGGAAGCAGGGACAGGGAGACTGGTCAGAACTGAGAGCAAGGTGAATGAATCGAAAACCTGCTCCACAGCTCAGACATCTGGGACTGGGAGATTTTTTATTCTTAATCCATTAGAAAAAATGCATTAAAAACATAAAAATCTTCATCAGAATAATGTGAAAAAAGTAAGATGCATATTAAGAGGATGCAGTTATAAAAAGCTCCTCCTCTCACATTGACCTGTACCTTTGTTTTCCAGCAGGTGACCTGGAGGTTGGTCCCTAATAACATAGAGATATCTTTCAGGAGGTGTAAGTGTTTGTGCCTGACATCAGGGTTACAGACACTATACAAGAATGGAGGTTCTTGGTGGAGGAAAATGTGCAAATACCAAAGACAATGCAAAACATCACACTGAAAATCCAAGAAAAAACGGATGTGAATATTCCTGGGTCCAAGACTTTCACCAACAAGTGACAGAAAAATGTGATTGTGGAAAGAGAAATATGCAAAACACAAAAATAAACTACAGCTTCTTTGAATGAATGTCTTCAATGTACCGTATTTTCCAGACTATAAGCTGCTACTTTTTTCCGACGCTTTGAACCCTGCGGCTTAAACACCGGTGTGGCTAATGTATTGGCGGCACGAAGCTCGTTAGCTTTTTACAAGCTAGCAAGCTCCGTGCTGCCGATACATTTAGCCTCGTCACATCAGACCCGGTCAGAGTGGACCACATGAAACTGTTCAAATAAATTCAATAGCGGCTTATAGACAGGTGGGCTCCATAGTCCGGAAAATATGGTAAGTTTTATCTGCAGTAAATCCAGGATGAACTTTAAAGAACTCTGGACACTCAGTAAATGTGAGCGTTAAGTTTTGACCAAATAGAAAAAAAGCTTTATACCAGTTGATTTCATTGTTATTGTGGTTTCTTGAACTCATTGAAATGAGCCAGCAGTGTGGGTTGACTTGATTGTGTACTTACAGCTGCAGGAGCTGTACTGTTGATTGGAGTCTCAGGTCTAAAGTGCTATTAATATTTAATGCATTTTCTCTTGTGTCTTTTAGCTCCTCTTACACACTGTCCACAGTGTAGTGTGTCCTCTGTTTGAGGACATCAGGAGAAGAAACATCCAAACAGTGCTGCAGATCACCTGACCTCAGCCTATGACAAAGCTCCCTCCCTGACACTTTTATCTGGCTTCAGGCCACTTTCCTCTCAGGAACCTGCCATTTACCTGAGAGGACCCTACTACGCCTCTGCTCGCCTCCCTGCCAGCCTCCACAACTAACCTGGTTACTGTCAGCACGCCTCAGAGGCAGCGGTGCCTCTCTGTGTTAGAGATGGAGTTAGAAGTATGTGCTCGCTGAATAATAATACAATAATCCAGTAAGTCTCAGCCAGCCAACTGCCACAGACCATATCAGTCTATTATTAGCCTTTTATCTCGGTCACTGTCGCCTCTTTCCAGGCTTCCATCGTTCACTCCTTCATGAAATTTATATATGCATGCATTAATAATATCCTTAATCTTTGAGTGGATTTAGCCAAAAATAGAGTTTCCATTAGTGCCACGCGCTCATTATCCACACACAGTGAGGAGGAGGAGGAGGAGGAGGAGGAGGAGAAAGGCACGGGCTGCAAAACAAAGCTGCTGTAGGAGCCAGTGACTTTAACACATGCTCAGCTTTTTGTCATCAACACACAGTGATCAGGTGATCCAAACACCGGAGACTCCTGCCCTGCAGAGCGTCGGCCAAGCAGCACCCGCCAGCTGCGTGAGGCCCGGACTGATTCATTACAGGTGATTTAAGCCTGTCAGATAATGGAGGAGATGCTGCAGGAGGAGCAGGATGCAGACAGAGAGGAGGACTGATGGTCACATGTGTGTCTCATAATCCCATTTGGGGGGAGGACAAAAAGAGAAAGACCAACGAAATTAAAACCTGATTTATTTGATGATGAGGTCACCACTCGATTTGTCCTGCATCCAGAGGACGCCATCACATAAACCTTTACATAGATCCATTCATTTGTAAACCCTCAGTCCACAGACACACAACCAACATGCAGCACAGTTGAACAAACACTCTCTGTCCCAGTGTTTAGTGAACCATGTCAGACAACAGCCTCAGTTCCAAGAATTGAATGATGCCTGATGGGAAATGGAGTCCAGTCCTTAATCAGCTACAAATCTGCTGATTATTGTCCTAATTCATTGATTAACTGTGAAAACCACCTGTTAGACTTTCACACTGGCTAAAGCTTTGAAATAACTCAGCAACAGTTTGAACGATGCTGTGATGTGAAGCCTGTAGACCTGAACTGGGACCAGTTAGGATCTGCTGATTGACTTTCTGTGGTCTGACTGTTGCAGCTCTACACACGTTGGACTCAGTGTGTGTTTGTGCAGCAGTTTCTCATGTTTTGTGTACTCTCAGTGCTTACAACTTATACTGTGACCTCTTTGCTGACCTCTTGACCAGGTCATGCTTATGAAAGAGACTTTGATCCTAATGCGTTTTTAAATAAATAAACGTTCAATAAACTAAAAATACCAACATAACTTGAAAGGGACTGAAGTTAGTGTCATGCAGGCAGCTTCACCTCCATCCACTATTATTATGACGTTACTAAACTGACCGTGAATGTAAATAATCACACAACAAACACACTGCGAGGCCAAGTGACACTTCCTCAGATTATATGAAGATAATCCGATAAAGTGCGCAAACACGTACCTCGCCTCCACTGCAGCCTTGTTATCCCGGACGGTGTAGGAAACAGAAGAAGAAGAAGTTTCTCAGTTAATCAGTCGTGTCCACGGATGTTGTCATAACTCCGTCTCTCCACAGTTCACAGATTGACAGAAGACTTGAAAGTTACTTGGAGCCTCCGTGTGACTCAGACCAGCGGCGCACATCAGAGTCCTGGACCTGAACCACAGCGCAGACCTGCTGTAACTATTGCAGTGATAATAGTAATGATACTAATGCACAGGAGCCGCACAACAACCAGCCTCCTGACAAATCACAGCAGAGTTTCTCCCGGAATAAAGACGCACCTCCAGGGGCGGTCATCGCAGAGCTCCTCGGTGTAATCCTGGTGGCACGGTGTGGGTGGAGCCGCGCGCAGCACGCTGCAAAGAACATCCTGTCTCTGCGGGTTGGACACTCAACCACAGCACAGAGGGACCTGTTGACATGCGTGTTTTTTGCAGCGTGGATCATTTCTCTCTCAGGTAGATGGACCTGAGCAGCAGCGGTGATGGAGCTGATCCCACTTTTTTCCAGACTGTTGGATCCATTTAAAAAAAATTGGCTTTAATAGTGGTTAATAAAGCATTTTATCTAAAACTTTACCATTCTTTGACTGACTTATGATTCCACCTACTTTCTACACAGGAGCTGAACTGAAAGTGTTATTAATTGGACTGTGACTATATTGACATGAGGTGATACCAGGACAGTTTTGACCAACCTGAACATCCCAGATGTCCTCCCATAGAGGACCCATCACTGTTCATAAAGTGTCAACAAATGCTCCGTCAATCCCTGATTAAACCTTCAGTGGCACCTTATTAAAAAGTGTCACTGTGTTTATACAAATGACACAAAGAAGAAGTGCACTCTTATCAAAATTGCTGATTTATCACAAAGCATTACACTGAAACAGTTTGTATTTACAAGTTGATAAGGTTCATAAACGTTGATGAATTCTGCCTGTTGTTCAATTTCCAACTTCTTGTACTAATATGACCTTTCTCCACGTATCAAACAGCCATCTAACCCTCTGACATGTGTTGTACTTACTATTCTTGGAGGATTTTAAGACTCAGCCGTAGATTAAATATATGATTAATGTTTGGAAGCATCAGAAATAATTCACATCTCATATTATTATGTCCCATGAATCTGAAATCACACAGATTAAAACTGCAGAGGGGTGAAGCAGATGTAGAGAGGAGGAGCCTGTCCCTGGAGAGTTCAGACATTTTGGGTATTTTGCAGACTTTAAGTGTGGGTGGAGATCAAAAGGTGGAGTGAGCTCGATAATTTAATTAAACTTCCCTGTGGGAGGTGTTGTAGTCGCTATGGAGGATGGATTGGCATCGGGCCCCCATCTCTAGGAAGTGTTAGTGTTTCCAGGAAGTGGTGGTTTGGAGTGGGGGGTGGGAGACTTCCCACAGAGCTCGCAGTCATCTGTCATTAAAGCACAGACATATCTAATGATTATTTCTCCCTGCTACTTTGCTGTTCCTCCAGTGGGTTAAACTGAATTACTACTGACTGTCTGTAAATCTAACTTAAAGTTCAAATGTCTCAAAAAATCTCCAAAACGCTACAGAATCACCACACATGTAGATCACTGTTGAAGTCGGTGGAGGCCGTGCTGTGTACACCAACACCTGGCAAAGAGGTAGAGCAGATGAGTAGCGTCTTGTAGGAGATCTATTCCAGGCCCAGCAGTCAGAGATTAACTCTTGGCTTGGGATAATTACGTCAGATCCCTTTAATCCCAAACAATTTAGCAGCAGCAGTGACGGTCCCTCGGCTGCAGGTTCTCCTGCAGATGACATGCACTGTCAGCTCCAGAGTCTGTAAATAAACATACATCAGAAATATTGGAAGGAGGTCTTTTTAGTAACATCTCATATTTGTTATTTAAAGAAGCTGGTTCACATGTTTTAATTTGTGCATGTAACTGATATAATGTAGTGGTGGGAGCACTGGGAAACAGAAGGTGGTTTCTATTCTTCTGTTTATAACTAGCTCTTTGTCGCCCTCTAGTGGCCACGAGAAGTACCACCACCTCGTCTTTGAAAGTCCCTTTATCTACCAGCAGAGGGCGCCTGTGCTAAAGGTACTGTGAGCCTCTTCTCTGAATGGTAGTGGGAAAATCAACATATATGATCATTGAGGAAAATATTAAATTAACCTGTAAATCCAGAATTAAAGTCAAATGAAAAATATGTATTTATTTATTTATTCATTTATTAGAAATGATTAAAATAAAGAAGATTTCTACCTTTTATTATCTTGCAGAAATTGCACTGAAAATTGAAATAAACCCAAAGTTTCTTTAAAGAACTGAAGACTTGGTGTATTTAAGTGGCTGAGTCATTTAAACACTGGTTGGAGGCAGAAAAAGACCTGTAGATGAGTTGTAAGTTGTAAGTTTTGATTCATTTGTTTATTATTTTATCTATATACTCTGTTGTTACAATTATTACAGTTATTTGTTGGTGCCTTTCAGAGCTCTCAAGGACACCTCACAAAACAGGAAGTGGGAGCTGAATGGGAAAATCATACTGCAGCATAACACAAAGACTCGATCTGGTTAGAAAAATATAATCCAGCTTCATGAAATTTGGCAGAAGTTATTCCTCTTATGTCATATTTTTCTGTTTGCAGTTAAATCTGTCCACACCGGGCAGCAGTGGTGACTGTTGAAATTCCTCCAGAGGTCCTAAAGCTTGGTATGCATGTTGAACTCTGCAAGTCAACATTTATCTTTAGAATTAAAAACATTCAATACAGACATGTTAATAATGCAGGCTATAAACTGCGCTATGATTAGGATGCATATGAAGTGGCTAAACGTTATAGTGGATTACAGGAAAAGACTGTATTTTTGCTGTTAGTTCGTACCACAAGATCTCCCAACACATAAGATAAAGTTTCAGAGATGGAGATCTCAGTTCAAAGTTTTACTTCACAGGCAAAAGTAACATCCACACTTCTTCAGTCCGTATAAAGGTTACAGCAACTATCACACAGTTCTACAGATCAGGCTAAAAATCCATCCATCCATCCATCCATCCATCCATCCATCCATCCATCCAGTCAGTCACTCAGTCAGTCAGTCGAGGGGGCAGCAGTCTAAGCAGGAAGCCCAGACTTCCCTCTTCCCGGCCACTTCATCCAGCTCTTCCCGGGGGATCCTGAGGTATTCCCAGGCCAGCTGAGAGACATAGTCCCTTCAGCGTGTCCTGGGTCTTCCCTGGGGTCTCCTACCGGTGGGACGTGCCATGAACATCTCACCCAGGAGGCGTCCAGGATGCATCCTAATTAGATGCCCAAGCCACCTAATCT
>OOFC01047674.1:43855-60491 GCA_900323345.1 Pseudochromis fuscus
TTGTGCATATGTATTCACCCCCTTTGTTATGAAGCCCCTAAAATGATGTGGTGCAACCAATTACCTTCAGAAGTCAGATAATTAGTGAAATAAAGTCCACCTTTGTGCAATCTAAGTGTCAAGAGACACTGCTAACCAAACACCATCACGAAGACCGAAGAACTCTCCAAACAAGTCAGGGACAAAGTTGTTGAAGTGCAAGTCTGGGTTGGGTTAAAAAAAATATCCAAATCTTTGATGATCCCCAGGAGCACCATCAAATCCATCATCATCAAATGCAAAGAACATGGCACCACAACAAACCTGCCAAGAGAGGGCCACCCACCACAACTCACAGACCTGGCATGGAGGGCATTAATCAGAGAGGCAGCCAAGAGACCAAAAGTAAACCTTATGGAGCTGCAGAGGTCCACACCAGAGGCTGGAGTATCTGTCCATAGGACCACAATCAGCCGTACACTCCACAGAGCTGGGCTTTAAGGAAGAGTGGCCAGAAGAAAGCCATTACTTTCAGCTAAAAAAAAAAAAATAAAAAAAAAAGGCACGTTTTGAGTTTGCACAACATGTGGGAGACTCTAAAATGTATGGAGGAAGGTGCTCTGGTCAGATGAGACTAAAATTGAACTTTTTGGCCATCAATGAAAACGCTATATCTGGCGCACACCCAACACATCTTATCACATCAAGAACACCATCCCCACAGTGAAACATGGTGGTGGCAGCATTATGCTGTGGGGATGGTTTTCAGCAGCAGGGACTGGGAAACTGGTCTGAGTCCTGCTAAATACAGGGATATTCTTGAGCAAAACCTGGACCAGTCTGTAAGTGATTTGAGACTAGGACGGAGGTTCACCTTCCAGCAGGACAATGACCCCAAGCATACTGCTAAAGCAACATTTGAGTGGTTTAAGGGGAAACATGTAAATGTGTTAGAATGGCCTAGTCAAAGTCCAGACCTCAATCCAATTCACAAGCACAAACCATCAAACTTGAAGGAGCAGTTTTCCCTTGAAGAATGGATAAAAATCCCAGTGGCAAGATGTGCTAAGCTCATAGAAACTTATCAAAAACAACTTGCACCTGTAATTGCAAAAGGTGGCTCTACAAAGCACTGACTTTGAAGGGGTGAATACTTATGGACAATGATATTTTCTGTTATTGTGTCCTACTTTTTGTTTGCTTCACAGTAAAAAAAATATCACATCTTCAAAGTTGTGAACATGTTTTGTAAATTAAATGATGCAAACCCTCAAACAATCCATTTTAATTCCAAGCTTTGAGGCGGCAAAACACAAAAAAATGTCAAGGGGGTGAATACTTTTGCAAGGCACTGCATATTAGTGAGGTAGCCTATCCACAAACATGATAAATTTCAGGCATAACATGTGAAAGTGACACTGCTCCCTTCCACAGTGGCCATGAAAAACACAAGACATTAAATTATTTGAAATATTAGTAAAGGCTTGAATCAAAGAAATAAATATCCCCATCGAGCCAACTACTTTACATCCATAACATGATATTTTACACTTGTTTTTTGTTATTTTTAACTGTGTTTTGTCTTGTTTTTTCATTCAGATACCGCAGTGCCTTTAAGCAGAAAATTATGGACAACCTGGATTTTTCAGAAGAGGAGATTCAAGAGCAGCTGGCCATCCTTGGCTACAAAAACATACCGAAACACAGGCTGGTTGAATTTAAGAAAGGTTAGACTCTTAAACATCCCTGTCTGTTCTTCTCCAACCATTGGTCTTATTACTCTTAATATTTAGACTGTGCATTGATGCTTTTAAAAATCATATATAAAAAGAAAGCTCACAAACATAGATGATTTCCATGTTTTAACTAATCTTAAAGGATAACTGTCCCTTTTTGTGTCATGTTAGATCTC
Source organism: Pseudochromis fuscus (assembly GCA_900323345.1). NCBI lineage: Eukaryota > Metazoa > Chordata > Actinopteri > Pseudochromidae > Pseudochromis > Pseudochromis fuscus. The sequence goes on from OOFC01047674.1 coordinate 45,747, forward strand.
GATGAACTAATTCAACATGGGGAGTGGAAAAGTCTGTCCTCTACAACTCAGATAAACAGGACGTCTCAAACAGTCAGATCTCAGCCAAGTCCTCCTGCCTTTACCAAAGAAAAAGGTCAGAGCCATTTTATGTGACAACACGAGTTGATTTCTGTCAACCTGTAGAAAAAAATTGTGTATGTCCTCTGGTGACTTCTGTGATTTTCTCCACAGTGAGTCGCTGCTCTGGTGATGGATTTTTCTTGCATGCAAGTAAAGCAGACAGTGACAGACAGGCAAGTGTCAATTACACTGTAAACCAGATGTTGTGTTTGTTTTTGTTGATCGGGATCTACTCAATTTGTTATAGTTCTAGTCTCTAATCGTGATCAGTAAAAGTGACAGTCATATGTGTAATGTGATGCACAGGTCCTCACCACCTGTCAGAACACAGACTATGGACAGCAGCCCGCAGACAGCAGACATTGTGACTCATACGCTCAATACTCAGTGGCTTCGAAGCTTCGACTTCCTCCGGGTGCTCCTGGCAGACTGCAGGCAGAGCCGGATATCGAGGACACGCTGCACTCACCGCTGTCCGACAGCTACACATCTTCCCCGGACAACCAAGAGAGACGCTTCATCAAGAGAAAAGTCCTGAGGTAGTTTTAAGACTCCAGACGCACATGTATGAGACCAGACTGTGAATGGGTTTAGGTCCATTCATGCAGCTGTCCGTCTGTCTGTCTGTCCTTTCTTTGTGTTCATAGATAAGTTTAGTTTTATTCATCACCATAGTTAGGAAAAATACAGCTGAACATTTGTTTAGGATATAAAATCCAACTAAGCATCAGATAAAACATAAAACCATTTAAAGTGTGTTGTTGCACCTGTGTGCAATAAATGATCAGTGTGTTTGAAATCCATTTCTGACTCGATTGGAAATGAAACTAAATGTTAAACTGTGACCAGAGTTTTACTTCATCTTATTATTTTACATGAACATGAAAAATACCACACATTTCTATTCTTTTTATTGATTGATTGATTGATTGATTGATTGATTGATTGATTGATTGATTTCACAGCGACTATGTATGTAACGGTAGTGTATGTACTGTAGTACATACACTACCGTTCAAAAGTTTGGGGTCACCCTATCAAACCAATGGTTTTCCAATGACAACAATGACCATGTACAGACTGAGGGATCTACCAGCTTGTTCTACTTTACTCTGATTACATATGTTTCAGACTTGATGGGAAACACTTGTGTCTCTCCCACTGTCAGACACAGGAGAGGCAGAGATATGGTTGGGGGATGTTTTGCTGGTTCAGAGACATTTACTCAGTATAACTTGATGTTGTGGTTGCTGTTTGTGTTCAGTTGTAGTTTACATATGTTTTGTGATACTTGTTGTTGTGATACTATGGTGACCCCAAACCTTTGTACGATAGTGTATGTCTTGAAATTAAAATGAAGAAAATACTTTAGAGAATTGGGCGGGCAGTTAAGAAGAGGGATTCAGTTTCTGTCTGAGTATTTCCACATGCTGTGATGCCCCTGTGCCACAGGAATCCACTACATCGGCGACCTGCAGGACCACAAGCCGTTCCGCTGCATGTTAGACCAGATGACCAACGGACAGCTGCAGTGGGAGCCTCTGGAGAACCCATATGACCAGGTTGTGCTGGGACCCCCGGAAAACCGCCGCCGGTACCCCATCTACAGTGGCAGGACTCGCTTCCCTGAGGAGCTGAAGAAGTGTTTCCCTGGAGAGGAGAAGGCCATCGACGAGTACCTGAGGCTGGCCAAGGTGAGGTCCTGTTGCCTCAGAGTTCAGCCTAGGTGAACCATGCATTACAAACTGATATTGTATCTCGTTATTTTCTGAAAATCAGTCATGAGATGGCTGCTGGTTTTATCCCGTAGACCTTGTCTCATTATCAGACAAATGCACTTTTCTCCCAGTGGATAAAAACTGCACTTTAGCACAGAGGGAGCTTCGTTGTCCAGATTTCTATTGATGTTGCTGCTGATATTCCTCATATAATTGGCTGCTAAATCAAAGGTCAGAGTAACTGGCGAGGCTTCACATTAGATGCACTGTTACACAATATCACTCGCACCGAGTTGCAACAGTGTTTTGCTTTGACACTGATAAAGGATAATCACTTTTTGTCTGCTTGTCTGTTTGTCTCATTTAAATCTGCTTAGTGAGTCTGATCTTTGTTTTATAGAATACTATTTATTTCAGAGCTTTTTTTTAAAGGATGAAGGACACAGTGAAGATCCAGCTGCAGGAATAATACAAGAAAAAAATAAAATAGAATTCATTCAAAAAATAATTGCTATTCAAACTTTCTTATATGTCTTTTCCATTCACCCTGCTGCATCAGCTTGTTTATTTCCTGCCTGAACCATTATTTATTGTGAGTTTTAGTTTGTAGTTTTTGCCTATTTCATGTTTTTTTTTTTTTTATTTGCCTTCATAAACTTCTGTTGAGGCTGAAACTAAGGGTATTTACAGAGTATGAATAATGCATGTACTCAGTATTCATTTACAGAAGTTAGCACAACAGTTTAAACTTCCATTAAACAGTCAAAGGTACATTTGAAACCATATTGATTTAGAAACTCACAAACCAGCAGTGTGTACTTTGGTAAATAAGTCAGATTGTTATGGAAATGCATTTTAATTACTCCCAAGTGCTTTTGTGTTTAGCAGCCATCATCTGTGGCCCTGTTTACACTCGGTGGACAGCATTAAATATAAGTGTGAACAACCACCAAAATGCACTGAGGTCTGATCACTTAAACCACATGTGGAGATGGCCTGGGATGCATGTGACCACTGATCTTTTGTAGTGCAAACACTGATTTGTCTCAGATAAGGACGTGACACAAAATGCTGCTGCTTTTCTTGTTCATTCTCCTTCATCTTGTCCTTACAACTCATACAGACCTCATCCTCTCACCTGAATCAGTGTGAACAGTCCGTACATGTTCAATAGTTCATTAATCATTTTATCTTCTCCTCTCTTTGAGCTAACTGTGCTAACTGTTTATAAAACCTTGCACTCTTCTGGTGATAACTGTGTGGGCTCTGATGTTGCCGTAGCGACATCTTAACAGAAGCAGGACAGTTTGGATGTTAAATACAGGTGTAAACACTGATGCATCTCAGCTGTCCACTTGTGCTCAGATCACCCGAGACGCATCATAAAACCAACTGTGAACACCTCCTGTGTGTCTCCTGTCTTTTGTCTTCAGAAAGCTGGACGGGGCATTTGGCTCCTCGCTCTGCTGAAGCTCCTCCCCCTCCCTGTAGCCAAATTCCTGGTCTACACTGGCCTCGCGGAGCGTCTGTCTTTCTTCTTCAAAATGGCCTCCCGCAGCCTGACGGACGTGGTCAATGAGCTGACGGAGAACAAGGACCTGAGGGCGGTCTTCAGCTACATCTTCGGCACCTACGGTAAATCTGATCTTCAGCTCTATCGGCGGCATCGAAATCATTCTTCGGCGTGCTGCTCACGGCCTTTGTTTCCATCTCTGATCTGCAGGCAACATGCCAAAGGATGCCAGCTTCTCCATGCACAGTTTGCTGGTCACTCACTACCTGAACGGCGCCTGGTACCCTAAAGGCGGAGCCAGTGAGATTGCCTACCACATGATCCCCATCATCGAGAAGGCAGGGGGCGCCGTTCTGGTTCGAGCCCCGGTCAACCGCATCTTATTCAACGATGCTCAGGAAGCTTGTGGTGGGTGGGATGTCCTCAGACTTCACACGCTCAGGTCACGCAGATCCGCACAGAGGAGCTGATTCACTGGTTTTGATGGTTTCAGGTGTGAGCGTCATGAAAGGTCAGGAAGAAGTACACGTCCGCGCTCCGATGGTCATCTCCAACGCTGGCATCTTCAACACCTACCAGAAGCTGCTGCCCAAAGAACTGCAGGCCATGCCAGGTAACACAGCACCTGTAACTATCCACCATTCATCATAGGATTGTAACCGTTTAGAAAATATCCCAGTATAGTGAAGAGCTTCTTTTTATCTGATCAGCAGCAGGAACTTAAAATGATACAAAAGAAATAATTACTTTTGAGAAATGAGGAGAAAGAAACATTTTTTTCTTTTATTATTATTTGAGATAATTCAAAAAATTTCAGAGCTGGTTATTAGTCCTGTGCTGATTGGTTCACTGACTAATCAGCACTCAAGGGAAAGTGGTACTTGTTGCAGCACTTGTTTTTTTTTTCCCACTAATGAGAACAGTGACTCACTCACTCATATTTCCAACATGAGTTTTCATGCTGTGACTCTTCTGCCTCGCAGCCATCCAGAAGCAGCTGAGTATGATGAAGAACGGTGAAGGTGGCCTGAGCGTTTTTCTGGGTCTGGAAGGAACCAAGGAGGAGCTGGGTCTGAAATCGGACAACTACTGGATCTTTAGCGAGAACAACTTTGATGAACTGTATGTTGCTTGTTTCTTTATTTCTTTCTTATTAGAATTATGGTCAAACGTAGGCAACATCAGAGCACCAGATATTGTCAACAGTTTGAGAAAAGGTCTAAAAGAGAAAAGGTCAAACAATTCTTGAACTATCGTACGTGTACGGTCTGTTCACACTGTTTGAGGTGAGAGGACAAAGTTGTTCAGAGTTGTGAATGAGTGCAGAGTGAGATGATGGACACTAAACACATGAAAAGCAGAACACATCAATACAAACAGTATGTGGTCACCACATCACCTCCACATGTGGTTTGAATGATCAAATCTCAATTTTTTTTGTTGGTCATTCACACTTGTATTTACCACTTGTGATCCGGTCACCCGAGATGCAACCCAGTGTAAACAGGGCCACAGATGATATATGGCTGCTATATACAAAGGCTACGTTCAGACTCTAGGCTAACGTGATCCAAATCTGATTTCTTTGCCCCTATGTGACCTGTATCTGATCTTTTCATGACAGTCTGAACAACACGATCCGATTTTTCCAAATGTGACTCAGGCCACTTGAATATGTGGTCCTGAATATGTATCTGATCTTTTGCAATGTGACTTCTGTCTGAACGGCCAGGTCGTATTTACCGTATTTTCCGGACTATAAGCTGCTACTTTTTTCCGACGCTTTGAACCCTGTGGCTTAAACTCCGGTGCGGCTCAGTATGGGCGGCACAAAGCTCGTTAGCTTTTTACAAGGTAGCAAGCTCCATGCCGCCGATACATTTAGCCTCATCACATCCGACCCGGTCAGACCACATGAAACTGTTCGAATAAATTCAATAGTGACTTGTAGACAGGTGCGCTCAATAGTCCAGAAAATACAGTATCTGACCTACACATCGTTGACAGGCAACAAACGTGTTTATTCTACGTCCTGGCTGCGACCCCACACCCACACGTTTCTCTGTACAGATGTTGCTGCCACGTCCCCACAAAACACCACAAACCTGCTCTCTTCCTTTTCAATCCTCTCCTTAAAACAATCAGGTTGTAAATGTGTTGGCTCTGGTTGGACGACAATTTTAAAATCGTAAAATACTGTTACCATGTGCGTTTACTTCTACAAACACTGAGCACGCTTGCTGCATGCGATGCCGTCGTGTCCTCTTCTGCACATGTGGGACACTTTGGGGTCGCATGAAGTTCACACAGGAGATCACATACAAGTCGCATTTAATTAGAAATGTGAACATACTCCCTGGATTTCACAAAAAAATCTGAATTGAGCGTTAAGCCCTGCAGTCTGAACGTAGTCACAGACACTTGGGAGTAATTAAAATGCATTTACATAATAATCAGACCTTTATTTACCAAAGTACAAACTGCTATTTTGTAGTGTTGTCCACTTGGGATCTGATCACCTGAGATGTATTTTAAAACCAAGTGTGAAAACACCCTAAATGTACCATTGTCATGTTGAGTGATAACTAAAATCCAGAGGAAGATTTTCACCTTTCACTGTGTTCATACATCAAAACCTCTTCACTCATGTTGGGAATGTTAGAGCTTTTCATTGCATGATTATAGCTGCATGCTGTTAGGATTGTAATTGATGATGCATTTTTTTCTTTAAAGGGTGGAGACCTACATGAATGGAGACAGGGAGGAGTCTGCTACAAAAATCCCTCTGCTGTTTGTTGGCTCTCCTTCATCCAAAGATCCGACCTGGGAGGAAAGATCTCCAGGTACAGAGGCAGGGATCGTGACCGTGGTTTTCCTGTAGTCCTCACATTGACTCCAGAGCAGAGGGTTGTCATCACCACCCCACAAACAGTGTCTGATGTTTTTCTTCACATCAGGAAAGTCCACGTTGAGTCTGGTCAGTTTCGCCAACTACTCCTGGTTTGAGGAGTGGAAGGACGGCAAAGTCACGAACAGAGGGTCCGACTACAAAGAGCTCAAACAGGCTTTCATCGACTCTGTGGTGGAGGTGGTTCTGGATCATTTCCCCAAGATCACAAGAGACAAGGTGAAGAACCATTTGCTCTTTGTTCCTTGAGCTCATTTTTATAAACAGTTTACAACCATTTTAAAATACATTGCATTACACTGCATCCTCCTGTGTTGCAATCGACTCATAATGTTTCATTCCCAACATTTTGCTAAGTTTGTTGTTATGAATTGTTATCATGTTACTAGAGCCCAACCCAGTGTGCTCAAACCTTTGCTTAAACCTGTGCTGTTGGTCGTTAAATTAACATTGTTCTTGTTAAAGATTAGTTCAAACTGAGAATTTCCACCTGTTCATGAGAAGGTGTGTTGTTTCAATCATCACCTCTAAATTTGGAAATAAAGAGCAGATAGGGCTAGGACACCAGTCTTGGACCCCATGTGATGTCAGGGGGACTTTTCTGATTGGGTGAAATGCTCTGACATCATATGGGTTCAGTACGTGATAGCTACACATAGTGAGTTACACTGCATCATAACTAGGGTTGGGTACCGAAATTCGGTTCCAAGTAGGAACCAAATTAAATTTAGTGAGTACTGGGTACCCATAAAAAAAAAAAAAAATTACAATTTCGGTTCTGCGCATCGGTTCCTAGATGCACTCATTTTACACAACGGCTGCAAACGGACTTTAGATATCTGCCAGGACCTGTCTGTTACCTATCTAACACGTCATGTGACACCGCATGACAACAGGAAATGGACCGAGGGAAGCGGTTGAAAGTTACCCCTTTTCCACCGAACGGGTCCCAGTGCTAGTTTGGGGCCAGTTCCTGACTTAGCCCCAGTTTGTTGTGTTTTCACCGCCACGAGAACCGGCCCCAGCTGCTAAAACTGATACTAAGTCTGGCCCCAGGTGCCAGGAGCTGGAAGAGTGATGGTGGAAACACAGCTAGTGATAGTAGAAGAGTAGAGTAATGAAAATACCGTTTTGGTTCTGGATCTCAGTGTAGACTTGTAAAACCAGGAACAGCACTTGTATGGACATGATCAGCTCCTACATTTAAACATTATTACAGCGAGCGTCATATGCGACCAGAAAGGACATCGTAAATTCCCCAAACTGAATAAATACCGCACGCAGCGATGCAACACTGCTTTGTTAACTCAATCATGTTGCAACTAGAATATCCGCTGAAAATTTTATTTTTTCTTTCATGGACTGGTAGTAACAGGGTAACAGTAGTTTGTTAACAGCGGCTAGCTTGCTCGCGGCCGGCACCTATGCAGTGGCGTATTGACGTTTTACGTGACGTGGCCCCAACTTGGCTCCTTGCCAGTGCAAAAGCAAATCGGTTCATCAGAGAAACGGGATCTGAACCAACTAACTACCAGGAAACGGATTCATAAAAATCCTAACGATACCCATCCCTAATGAAAGCAGCCCAGTGGTGGCATGAGGACTGTCAGACACAAAGTCTGACAACTTGTTCATAAATGATCAAATATCCCTAAAATCTTTGTTATGATCTTTCAGTATTTCAGCTATCAACCCCCACAGGTTTTAATGTTCAAATCAACATCCCAACATTTAAGACAGAGTTTCACACTACAGTTTCCTCAACAAACAAATTTAGCAGTCAGTGGATGTATTAGAGAAAATGGAGCAGTTACAATATTTGAATCTTTTAGGTGGTACCACTGTTAGTAAATTAAATTTCTTTGAAGCAAACCCACCAAACATGATGAGTTTTAGCTTCTCACATGTGAGGAAACTGACACATTAATTGGGTTTCTTCACTATTTCACGACATTTTTTTAATAATAATTGGCAGATGAGTGTGAGCAATAATGGAGACCAGGCTGGCATTATGTTCTCTCTAGTTCATATGCTTGTGTCTTTTGTTTGTGTTGTAGATTGTGTACGTTGATGCTGGAACCCCCATCACCAACACATACTATATCGGAGCCCCCAAGGGTGAGATCTACGGGGCGGATCATGGCATCGCCCGCTTCAGCCCTGAGCTCAGCGCCACAGTGAGACCTCAGACGCCGCTGAAGAACCTCTACCTGACAGGTGTGTGTATGTGTGTCCGCAGCGTGTTGTTATCCAGACTCGCACTGCATTTATCACACTGGGTGTTTCTCTTGGTGTCACAGGTCAGGACGTGTTCCTCTGTGGTTTTGCCGGTGCCCTCGCCGGAGCTCTCACCTGCGGCTCGGTCATCCTGAACCGTAACCTCCATCTGGACGCCATCGCCTTGGCAAAGAGAACCAAGCTTGTGAACGACAAACTGAAGGGGGAGTAACCAGCTAACAAAACATGAAGGAGAGTGACCGTAATATACTGTAATTAACCAGTACTGCACTGCTCATGTCGTTACTGGGAGTGTAAATGCTAAAAATCACTTTACACAAAAAAATCAATAATACTAAAATTAAGTGGAAAGTTTAATTTTTCACATCAACTCATATCAACACTCAGCTGTTTTTCTGCTCTGAAATGTTCATACTCACACTAATTTATGTTTGACTGCTTCAGTCTTGCTACTCGTATAAATTCTCAGTAATATACAACATGAGATGTTGCACAGTCGAGTTTTCCACTTCACCAAACTAACATTACCTCATCCAAACTGAATGTTTTGTAAGTCAATGTTGAACTTTATATGCATTGTTTTGTTGTGTATTGTTTTATGCAAACTTGCCTAATTTTGCCTTATGTTTGGATTGCAGTTCACAATGGTGATGATGCCCCTTTGAAAATATTTAAAGGGTGCAAACAATAAATTGATTACAACTACATATGTCATGTACTGTGTATATTTATTACATATTGACTGGATGAAGCAAGTGTAATGTTACTCATTTGTTTGTCGACCCACATTTAGAAACCAGGAGTTTGATATTTGAACATGGCCATGTTGATTGTTTGGAGCCAGATGTGACCATATTTGGAAATAAAGGGATGAATGCGGACCCTTAAACCAAGGACACTGTTCAAATAGTAAATAAAAGACAGTTTGTTCTAATATATTATTCAACATTGTTGTTTGTGAGGTATTTTGGAGTTTTTTCTATTTTAAAATGTCTTTGGTAAAACCTTGAAAACCACTCTTACCATCAGCTTTTTTATTTAAGGGTGCACTGGACTGAGTGAATTTAATTTCTTGCCTGCACCTGAACGCACCATGTGTTTACAGGGACTTTGACAGCAGCAGGGACACGTGTACAACGGATGGGCTTCACAAAAAATGCGCATGTTGGTCTTTCTGATTAGTTGGTTCATAAAGTGGGTGTGGTTTGCTCATAACTTTATGAGAAATATGCACAGGACATCTCCCTGCTGCAGCTGGCGGATGGCGGCGACCCTGCGCTCCGCAGTTTGAGGTAAAGACTCACGCAGAGGCACCAGGTGGGTCTGTAAATGCATCACAACACCGTTATTACACGTGGTGTGTAGCTGTGCAGGACAGGTGAGAGTTACCTGTGAGTTAACCTCAGTTTACAGAGAGAGCATCGTTAGCTAGCTGCAGCAGGTGAAGCACCGCATGTGTGAATGTTGTCCTCCTGAAGTGGACATTTGTCTCTCAGGTGGTTTGGACCCTGAACGTGGAGGACAATGAACGTCTGCGCCAAACCTCTGAGCTACGAGCTGCTGGCAGAAGTCGGTGAGGGCTCCTACGGTAAGGTGTACAGAGCCAGAGAGCTCGGGGAGACACAGCGCCTCCTGGCGGTGAAGAAGTTCAACATCCGCGGCGCCGCCGCAGAGAGCGGGATCCCGGCCTTCATGATCCGAGAGGTGGCGCTGCTGCGGAGGATGGAGCACTTCAAGCATCCCAACATTGTCAGGTGGCTGTGTATTCATCCTGGTGATGCTTCATTCAACCTTCCTGTTACTCACTGGAAATTAATGACCCAGAAAGACGGGTCGATTTTTCTCAATATTTTATGGTTTTCATCCAGTGTTGTTATTTTTACCCAGCATTTTGTGGTTGTTACCATTATTTTTCTGTTTTCGCCCCAAATGTTGTTTTTTTTAACCAATATTTAATTATTTGTACCCATTTTGAGCTCTTCATCCAATATTTTATTATTTTTGCCAGCATTTTGTGGTTTGTAACAATATTTTGTAGGTTTTTAACCAAATATTTTATTATTATTAGCCAACATATTTTGTGTTTTTTACACAATGTGTAATTATTTATCAGTATTTTGAGGTTTTCACACAATATTCTTTTATTTTTAGCCAGCATTTTGTGTTTTTCACCAATATTTTGTGGTTTCTGCCACAAATATTGTGGTGTTTACTGAATATTTAATTATTTGTACCTGTTATTTTAAAAGTTATCGTTATTAGCTACTTTTTATTATTTGCTTTACATGGAAGAAAACTTATAAGGAAAACTACTCATATTTTTATTCAGATTCACACTATTGATTGTTAGTATTTTTATTTCTATATTTATTATTCATTTGTGGTTGGTTATTTGGGTATTTTACTCTACAGGCTGCTGGATGCAACTGCTCTTCTAGTGGGTGCCAACCTGGACCTGACTCTGGTGCTGGAGTACATAGACCAGGACCTGTCTGTGTACCTCTCAAAGGCTCCTGCTTCTGGACTGAGCCGTGACACTGTTAAGGTGTGAGCCGGTGGTCTGGTTTCATTTCACAGCTGTAGAGATGATAGAATAACTCACTGGTGCCGTGCTGCTCCCTCCCAGGATGTGATGCTACAGATGCTGCGAGGACTGGATTTCTTACACACAAACCTGGTCCTGCATCGTGACTTAAAACCCAAAAACATCCTGGTCAGCAGCCACGGGGAAGTCAAAATTGCAGACTTTGGACTGGCACGGATCCACACCTTCAACATCGCTCTGACTCCAGGTGTAAGTGAGGCAACACAAACTTGGTATGACGTGTTCGTAGTTACTGCTGTGATCCTCTGTAAAGCTGCTTTTCCTTTACTCCGCACTGTATTTAGTCTTGTTTGTGGCCTGCGGTGAAGAGTGCTCCTTTGTCTCCTCCTCCACCCCCGCTGGTGTATCTGTATTTCTTGTATTCTCTCCTGTACCTCCTCGCTTTCCACTCAGGTGGTGACACTGTGGTATCGAGCTCCCGAGGTGCTGCTGAACTCTGTCTACATGTCCTCGGTGGACATGTGGAGCGCCGGCTGCATCTTTGCTGAGCTCTTCCTTCTGAGGTGAGGACGTCTGAGTCTGTGTGTAGCTGGAGGACATATGCAAGTCTAAATTTAGAGGTAAAACCTTCTGCTGAGCCATATTTCTTGCATCCCACAGACCGTTGTTTCAGGGATACACAGAAGTGCAGCAGCTGCAGAAAATCTTTGAGTGAGTATTTGTGTTGTTTCTGTGTGCTGATAATAATCCGTGATACCTGTGTTTCACCTCAAGGAGACCAGGATGTGGACACTGATCCCATATCCACAGAAGGCCTCTTAAAGCCAGATTTAGGTGACATTAAAGATGGCCAAGTTGTGACACACAAAACTTTAAAGTACAAGTTCCTCTCTTACTTACTCTGTTGTAAATGTTTCCTTTAAGTGTCAGTAGCCTCCCCCCAGTGAGAGGTCGACACTGAGTAAAGTTGTATTTGCAGCTTGAATAACATCCAGCAACAAGAAGTGAGCTGAACCACAGGGATTTAACATCAAGCAGGGATAGAGCTTCTTAATTCATAATTTAAAAGGTTTTTAACGACAGTGAAGGTATCACGTCATTATAGTGAAGCACAGTAATGCACAGAGTTGTTAAACAATTACTTTTCCTTTAAAATTATAAAACAAATGAATTAAACCTAAAGTAAGAAACTAGGTTCAAAACTCTCCCAGCTGTAAATCATTGCATTGTCCTTGTTTGTCAGGGTGATTGGTTTACCCAGTGTGGAGGACTGGCCCAGCGACAGCCCCATCTCCTACTCCGTGAACTGGGGACCTGAATCCTCCTGCACCACGCTGCTGCAGAGCCTGGGCCCGGACGAGAGGGACCTTCTGTCTGTGAGCACATCTGTGTTTGTGTTTTCATGTCACGTTGCAAAGATTTCACATCAAAGCTGTGGCCAAACCCCTTCACTCATTTATTCACTGGTTATCATTTTTATTTTCTATATGTAGCATGACATGGACACTAGTGCTGTAATCCCTATGTTAACCATTATATACAGTATATTTTACGCTGTGTAGTAAATAGGTTACCATGTACCATAATGTACTTTAAAAGTATCAGAACAGTATTTATATGGTAAACAGTCTAACAGGTATAGAAGTTTGACAACTGATCAGTAATTTATTTTGCAAAATAACAAGACGAAACCACGCTAACAGCTTCAGATTCACTTTTGAGACCTGGTGGCTACATCCATGCAGTCTGTGCTTCAGACTGTTAGCATAATGCTAATTAATATGAAACAGCAGATGGAATAGGTATTAGTTTTCCAGGACAAGTTAATCTGTGACAGGATCAATGAAAAGGTCACAATCCATCCGAAGGACACTTCAATATTTGCACCAAATGTCAGATCAGTCCATTCAACAGTTGGTGAGATATTTCCAAAGTTTTGGATCAACTAAGCCGCACTGCTGTCAGCAGACTGGTGCTGCTAATGTGACTGTTTGTGGCAAATTTGTATGTATTAATATAATATTGATACACAAGGTGACCACAAAAACACTCCTGGATTTCAAATAGTTCCAATATCAAAACTGAAATGAATATTACTACAATATTGGTGGCTTCAGTGGCTTAAACTAATAAAGTTTCATGTGGTATTATCATAGACACTCAATATGCTCCCCCCTTGTTGCTCGGCAAACATCAATGTGATGATCAAGCTCAGTCCAGACGTTTTGCAGTGTATCCGGTGTAATCGTGTGTACAGCTTGATCGATGCGTTGTTGCAGATCATCCATAGGTAGTGGAGGGACATAAACTTTATCACTGACATGTCCCCAAAGGAAAAAGTCACAAACACTCAGATCTGGCTGGTGATCAGTAACTTTTGTATAGATGGTTTGCTGTGTTTTTGGGCTAGTTGGGCAAACAAAGATGCAAGTACCTGAGGGTTTCTACAGCAGATGATGAAGTGATTATTCAAATATCTGATGTCAGTCTAGGACAGAGCAGATGACAGGAGCAGCACTGACACCGTTCTCAGACAGGAAGTCTTTCTAAACTGTTTCTATGGTGTGACGTCTCCCTACCTGCAGCAATGTCTGACGTTCAGACCGAGCAGCCGCATCTCAGCTGCCAAAGCCCTGGCTCATCCATTCTTTGTCGAACACTGAAGATCTCGTCTGATTGAGGAGTGGAGTGAGGAAACATTCAACTGCTGCTGCTCCGAGCTTCCACAGTCTACAAAGTATTGTTTTATTCACTGGTGTTGTGCCATGAGATCCAGTCTACACTTGGTTCAAGGTGTAGTTTGTTTATTGGCTTTTAAATTGTAATTGCCAACATCATGAGACACTGTGGCCGGGTTTAAAGGTGGAACATCGCTACATGAGGTTCTGTCTGACTTGTACAATGTGGATCTTATGGCACAAAATCTTACAGAGAGTAACATTTATTTAGATAAAAGTACAAGACGTAGAGCATTTTTGAGGGGTTGTCCTCTGATATTTTCATTTGTAATTTCTAAATTTACTTGGCTTCATGTGAACAGAGGAGGCAGTGTGTTGTTCTTTGACTTAGTTTCCAAGAAATCTGTGGTAGTACTTCACAGTATGTACTTTGTTAACTGTTACTCTTAAAAATAAGGATTGTGTTTTTCCACTGACGGCACTAATATGAACACCTCTGAGTTTTGGTGTTTATGCTTCTCCAAACATTTTTTTGTTCTTGAATACATCAGAGAAAATGTAGCATTTTATTTTTGATATTTTTGTGAAGATATTTATGGTGTAGTCGACACAGATCACACCTGTATTTATGTTTGTATTAACAGATCGTACCAGATATTTTTCTACATAAGTTTTTCTACTGTTCAAGAAGAGTTTCTATAAATAAATAACTGCCTCTCACATCTGTCTCTGGATGCAACACCTCTGGTACTGTGTGTGTGTGTGTGTGTGTGTGTAAGCTGTTGAATGCCACATAAAACTTGCAGTTTACATTTTACTTGCAGTTACACATTGTGAAGGGAAGGGGGCGCTGTTGACCAGTTACAGAGGCTCCGAAACTCACTCACACCTTTTATAATTGTTTAATTTGAAGGAGTAATAACTGAATTTATGTACTTCAGTAATTTTTTATTACTAAAATTTGAAAAAAAAGGCTGTATATATTTTCCTCACCACGTGGTATCTGTTTGTGCAGAAATTTTAGTTTTTTGTGTCAAAGAAAT
>OOFC01047675.1:0-16405 GCA_900323345.1 Pseudochromis fuscus
AAGGAAAAGTCTTGCAACTGGCTCAAAATGATGAAACCTTAATTCTGTTTCTGTGTCTCTGATCAAATCCACCTTATTTCCAGCCACACGGTTTCTTCTGCTTTATTTTTTAAAGCCAAAAAGCTCTAATCAGCACACTGTATGTTACCTGCTCAAACAGTGTCATCCTGCTGAGATCAGCCAATGAAGTGGATCAGTCAAAGTTTCACTTTCATTTCTTTGTTCTTCTTACTTCTCCTCCACTTCAGCTCAGTGGTAAAAGAGACATTTTCTACTCAGAAGACAGAAGTTTGGAAGATATCTACTTAAATTGACCAATTCAGACGCACCACATTGATGCAAACGAGGATGTAAATTTTATTCTCCACCACTTCAAATGAAATGACTTTCAAAAACATATTTTTACTATGACTTTCCAAGAAGCTGCCTTCCATATTATTTTGAACATTAGCATTTATTTTTATGATGTTGTTTTGGTCTTGATATGAAGTCAACTATTGTGAGATGGTTGACCCCCACCCATTATCTCTGTGTTGCCCATGGACTGTGATAACAATTTAGTTTCAGTGGTTTTCTCGAGATCTCGAGTTATTTTTCCTGTTATCTCGAGAAAACAAATTGATCTTGTTAACAATTTAATTGTACAATTTAATCGTCATAACTTCATGCTGTGCGAGTTATGACCAGTAATAATAATATTTTAACATTACACGGCTGTTGGACCTCTGTGATCTAGTTCTGTATTTCTGTAGTTTGCCCCCGAATTAATGTTTTCCCGTCTAGTATGTGATATTAGATTTGTGTCTGTATTCACAGCATTGTCCATTACATGGCAGCAATTTGGTGTAGATTGTAATTCCATAGTCAATGGAGACATCTTGTGGTTTTTCTGGAGCACTGCTTGCAATATTGTTTTCTGACTGTCTCCAGCACATGGTGCTATTATAGTGTAAAGAACAGTCACAGTTTTTCACATAGCAGTTGCTTTTATATTTTATGTTATGAGTACATATTTGTTTTTTTTTCCAGAAAACCACAACCATTTTCCAGAAAACCACCATTACTTGTGTGGACATTAAAGACAATAGAACAAACTCCATTATTGCTGCAGTTTCTCTGGCAGGAAATCTATTATCCAGCCTCCTTAATTTAAAGGGTTTGCACACTTTATCTTCTATCTATTCTTTTTGTCTATTCTGTGGTGATTAAATTGTGATGTCGTCAGTCGTCAGCAGTGCATGTTTTTCCATTCCTTCTTTACATTTAACATTTGCTAGAGTCAAGATTCAGACAATAAAAGCTGCATTTTCGCCATAGATTTAAAATCTGCAGTGGGTGAATTAATGTTGTTGATGTGCGGTCAAAATTCAGACAGGTGTTTGTGTTTGAGCTGCGTATGTTGTACATAACTGCTGCTGATTCAGAACTACAACTATAACTTCATTTTTAAGAAAAATTAAAATAGGAGCTTGGCAGTCAAACCTTGACTGAAAATTCACTTTAAAAAAAACAAAAAAATCTGTAATTGTATGATTTAATGTGCCATATGATGTTTAAACAATACTTGGACATTACTTACTGAATCTAATAAAACTTGATGAGTGTTGTAGTCTTATTATTCTGTGCTTTTTGCTGTATTTTATTTTATTACAAATACAAATACCAGAATGAACTTATAGAGACATATGTTAGTTATACAATAACACATTAGCAGATTATTCCAGAGGGAAGCAGACACCACTAGCAAACAGCAGGGGTCATCATATTATAATTAACAAGAATGACCTGAGATACAAAATTCTTATATAACTGACAAGTGGCGTAATCATTCAGGAAGTAGTTGGTGTCACTTGGCAGACGTTTTTTGGTGCAGTGAAATGTTATATTTCTTTATTTTATTTTAAGCACTTTAGGTTGAAATTAGCATGTAGAATAGAATATCTTTATTGAAATTGTACCAGTACAACAAAATTTAAAAAGTGCAATCCTTAGGATACCTCATCTATTCAGGATAATAAAAAAACACAACCATATTCATATCTCTTGACAGCACTCATTGCATTAATTGCGGTCGCAAAGAAGCTATTTTTAGCCTATTTATGTCACAAGAACCAGTCAAAGAACAAGGACTCAATCGCAGACACCAGACAGGAGCAGGTTCAAATCAAAAGTTGCTTTAAAGAGACACATGAGGTTAAATACACTGGGGGTCAATGGATCAAAGGGTGGAGAGGACAATCAGGGAAGGTTGCGGCAGACGAGACAATCAAGACAGGTGTGACAGGGCAGACAGGAAACCAGGCTTGAGCACATGCACAAGGAACAAGACTATCAAAATAAAACAGGAAACATGGAACATGAACTACAACAGGACCTGCAACACAGAAAACTAGACAAAGACCAAACAACCATTGAAACCAGAAAAGAAACAAGTGTAAAGACCAAACTAAATACAAGAAATCATAACCCTATTCAAAACTAACTAAAATACATGGAATCATGACAATTTAAAACACAAAACTGGTATAATGAGTGACGAACAGAGAAAATAAACCAAGAGATCTGCAAGATGTTTTCCCTCTTCACCACCAAAACAATGAGATTGCAATTAGAAAATAGAAAGATAGAAAGTACTTTACTCACGCATGCGGCATTTGGTCCAATGTGGGAAAAAAAAAAACAGATAAAAAAGATTAAAACGCTCATATTCTAATGAGCTGAAGTAAAAACTGGACATTAATGTAAGTTTCCTCCTCTCCTATGTGAGCATTGTTTACAGTAGAAGCAATCAATTAATTTATTCATCTATCATGACTGAAATTGTGCTAAATCTACTGACTGCAGCTACTCAACTGTGATTGTTCTGTGGTGTGGTAAATGAATATTTATGCTTTGGTACTCACAAAACAATAGGCACTGCTCTGACATTTTCAGAATCAGAATCCAAATACTTTATTCAATCCCAAAGGGAAATAGTTTCTTTTATGTATTTAATTGTGTATTTCGTATCCTAATCAGTCATTCAAAACTATTGCATATTAACTACAAATGGAAATAACTCAACTCATCTCAACTCAGTTCAACTTTATTTATAAGGCACTTTAAGGAACAGCATGGCCGACCAAAGTGCTGTACACACAACAGTGCTGGACACACCATCATTGCTACCCAATATAAGTAGTGAGACCTCTTTGCTGCTGTATAAATTAATTCTGGCATTTTCATAATAAACAATTTCTGCAGGATTTTCTTTGTTGATTAATTAAAACGGATTTAGGAGTATGTCCCTGCAACAATCCATGTGAGGAAAGAGTGAGGAAATGACCCAGAGTGCAGACACAGGTTCAAACAAAAGGTGAGATTTTAATAAAATAAAAGATTCCAAAACACAAGGAGGATGTAGACAGTGAAACACATGGAGAAATCACAAAAACAAAAAACACAAAACTAAGTAAAAAATAAGAAACAAACAGAACTCAAACCACAGAACCAAACAACAGCTGCAGTTGTGTTTTAAACAGAATAATGTGCATATATTTTTTTAACATCTATAGGTAAAAACACAGTGTGAAAGAAACTGCAATACTCACTGAAGCCATTTTTACCATATTTACTGAACCCACCCACTAATGGTTAAGAAAGTTATGCAATATTTGACAAAAGTTGAGCCAAACGTGGGAAGAACTTTCTCTTAAAACAAGACTTACCAGGGATGAAGCGATGAGATGTTTTTTTTACAACTGACAAATGATGTAGGCATTCAAGAAACATTCACGTGTCACTCTCCAGACACCATTTTCTGACAGCATGGTGCACCCTGTATCCTGGATTGATTTTTCTGGCTCACCTTCTCCCCATTTGGTAAAGGTCAGGGGTCTGTTTGTCATATCAACCTCAAAATTCCCCTCTGCCTTTTTATTGTTGACACCGATCCAAACCGCTTTGTAAACATCACCAAACACCTGAGTCAGTGCACTGTTCTCCTCCTCGCTCTGGGGTAAAGCCAGCTCCAAGCCTCGCTGGGAGCAGAACCCCACAGCCGTTGAGAAGGAGTCTCTCTCCTTGTTGGACACAAAGTATTTCTGACCCACTTTACGGACGAAGTCATAATTTATAGCTGAAGAAAAGCAAAATATCATCAAACAAATAAGAAATTGATAGGCAAATGAGCACATTTCTTTCTATAAAGTTGAAAATTGTTTTATACAATGAGAAGGAATGATCAACAAACTTTTTTGTATGTTATGACTGCACATTTTTCACATTTAGAAAAAAAACCAAAATAGATAGAGTGCAATGACATTTAGAAACCCATTCATAACTTCACACGTATACAAAGAGTTCCTGATGCTTACCCAGCTCTAACTTGGCAAGGCTGACCTGTAAGGCTTTGAGGTGCGGGCAACTGGAAGAAGGAGCAACTGGATCAAACAGATCATGTTTAGTCAGCAAACAATGCAACAATATGCAGCTTTCAACCTCAGTCCTGTTATTGTATTTACTATTCCTCTGAGTGCTCAGTGATATACACCCAAAAATACTATGTGCCAGAGAGGTTTCTTTCATGGTCTGAAATTATGAGTTGATCGCTGCTGTTTTAGAAAAAAATTGCTGAAGTTTTTAAAAACCATCAGTTCAACATTTAACACAGAAGTAAATCAGTATCACTATGATCAGTCTCAACAGACATTTAACATGGCTTTTTGTCTCATCTGTCTCTTCTGTATAAAAGTTGCTTCTACTAATATTGCAGTGCTTCAAATAACCACACATTCATTGTAGAGACTGACAAAGATTGATTCTTGCTGTATTACTGTGACATGCACAAAACAAACACTGCTGATGCTGTTGCTGTTGCACAGTCTAAAGATCCTGTTTCTTCTTGAATATCATTGAACTGAATTTACCTTCTGTACACCTGATATTAGGTTCATGTTGTCCTGGTGGCCCCATAGGTCCAATCTTTCCCGGTTCCCCTGAAGAGCAGAGAGATACACTTTCATGTGGCTAGAGGCAGATTGAATCATTGCTTGTCAATGCAAATGATGGTTGAAATTTGGACAGAAAAGATACTGTTAGAAACATTGTTTAGGGTGAAGCTGATAACAACCCATCTTGTTGACCTTTTGCACCTGGAACTCCATCTCTACCAGGTAAACCATCCAGCCCAGGTTGCCCAGGTACCCCAGGTCGCCCAGGCGCCCCAGGTTGCCCAGGAGCCCCAACTGCCCCAGGTCGCCCTGGTAGCCCATTTATCCCACGTGGTCCAGGTACCCCAGGGACACCTCGATCTCCTTTGGGACCTTTTGACAGAAGAAAATGGTGTGATGATAATGAATATGGTTAACTGGTTCAGAAGTATTCTTGAGAGATTAGATCCAGTGAAGACAGGGAAACAAACCTGGCATTCCTGGAAAACCATCCTGTCCTGTGTCGCCTTTGAGACACTGACTGTAGCCAATAGAAGACGTCAGGCAGAGGACACAGAGAAACACAAGCAGCCCCATCGTCTCAGTTCAGACCTGAAAGTTTCCCAAATGCAGGGTATTCAGAGCATTGTCAACAAGTCTTGATTTATTACAGAAAATGTCAAATTATTTAAAAAGTCTTAAAATGTCAAATCTAGTACAAAACAATGATAAGCAGAATAAACGCACCATAGAAATGAGGAGTGATCTGCTGGGTGTACTGCCTCTCAGCAACTTCCAAACAAATAAAGACTGAGATGTTAGGTCGACGTCATGTGTAAGGAGTTTGGTCCAAAGTAAACAACAGATGTCAAGTCTCATTTGGGGGCTTAAAAAATTAGGTAGTTTCTGTTCAAAATCCTCCCTCTTTTATAACAAACAAAAGCAGGACATGATGATAGCATCCATAAACAGAGTGGTGAACATGAACAAGTAATTTGCAACCTTCTTATAACTGCAAAACTTTATATCCTGCTCTGTATGTTGTGTTTTTGTTGTGTTAAATGAATTTTAATCTTTGAAGTAGTTGATATTGTCACAGAGAATCTCAGCTGGAGATAGACAGGGCTTAGTGGATCACAGACATTGCTACATGCATTATACATTTTCTTTGATAACATCTGTGTGGAGATCTACACTCCTGTGTGAGTGCAGATACTGACAAATACTGACACAAATTAGTATAAAATGCACATTTGGATGACATTAATTGATGTCATCTTTCAACAGTGTAGTCCGGTACCACACTGGAAAGTTTTCTAACATGCCAGATAATGTCATGGTGCTTACACGATTTGTAAAAGAACTTTCCATGGGAGTTAAACCTCCCACATCACAACATGTGGATCAAACATGTTGTTCTACCAAAGAGTCGAGATTTAAGTCAGAGGTCACAGCAAAGTGAGCTGTCTTTTTATTATTCATTATTTATCAAAGGCCACAGTAAAGATTGTAACTTTCAGTTCTTGCAGATATTTTCTCAAACAAAATTGACTTCATGTGCTAGGATTATTTCATCACAGTGTGACTTTTATCAGCAGCAGTAAGCTTGACTGATAGTTTCATTTTAATATGTAACTCGGTGAACAATGAGTGACAGAGTCCATTGAGTTGAATGCCCCTTTATAATGTATGGAATTAGCATCGGGCTCTAAAATCAAGACGTCAATTTGAAAAAAAAAAAAAAATCTTTGAAAGTTCTCAAAGATTCTTGCACAATAGTTCAGGAGAACTGTCGTCCACATGCCAGGTATGGAGCATTTTACCAGCTGTTATCAGGGTAAATCAATATGTGGTGGTGGCGTGTAGTTGTTGGCTCAGCTGCAGAGGGAGAGGTGGAGCAGATGGATCAGGGAGCAGGGCCAGGTGTGTTGATTGACACACCTGAGAGGCTAATGGGGAAAACGTATCTGGTTGTGTTTTTAGTAGGAGGCTGGAGCTCGAGACGGGTTGGCTTCTGTGGGACTCAGAGATTGCACCAGACTGGAGGCTGGGACAGGCGGGCAGAGCCTACCAGTGAACTGTGCGCCGACCGGGAAAACGACCGCACTGAAGCTCTGAAGACCCCGCGTGTGGGGTAGTGTGTGTAATTATAATAATAATAAACTGTTAAATTGACTGCGGCTCCAGTTGTGTCTGTGTTGGGGATAACCCACAGCGCGTCAGCTGTTACACAAAACATTTCATGTTCCATGTTAGTGACAGTGTGGAAAACACTTGCATGCAAACCACTGAGCAATAGATCAGCTTGATATTAAAATAAATGAATGAAGCTGCTTCACTGTTTATTATTTTATTGTGGTATATGCTTTAAAGTAATACCATGCTGTTCAGGCAGTTACACTTATGAAAATATGAAAACATTTTCATCATAAGAAAATAAAATATTTTATGTCTCAGAGCAAGTTCTCATGAACTGGGCCCTTGAAGCAGTATGATGTAATATCCAGCGACATAAGAACAAGCTTAATATCACAAGTGAATTTAGACATTAACACAATTAGACAATCTGCAGTTTTCGGTGCCCACTGCCATTTAGGACACTTAATGCAATACTGTCATCCAGCATGAGTCAAACACATATAAAAGTTTCCTTAGGATCTTTCTATAACTGACAAATGATGAAAGCATTCAGAGAGCAGTCATGTGTCACTGTCCAGACACCGTTTTCTGACATCATGGTGCAGCCTGTGTCCTGGATGGATTTGTCTGGCTGACCATCCCCCCAATTGGTAAAGGTCAGAGGTCTGTTTTTCATATCAACCTCAAAATTCCCCTCTGCCTTTTTATTGTTGATGTTGATCCAGGCTGTTTTGTAGCTGTCTCCAAACACTTGAGCCAACGCGCTGTTCTCCTCCTTGTTCTGGGGTAAAGCCAGCTCCAAGCCTCGCTGGGAGCAGAACCCAACAGCTGTGGAGAAGGAGCCTCTCTCTTTGTTGGACACAAAGTATTTTTCACCAACTTTCTGGATTAATTCAAAGTTTATAGCTGGAAAAAAACAGCATTCTGTTAAAACTGTGCTGGAATACAAAGCTTTGTCTACTTAACCATGCTGTTGCTACATTTCAGAAAATTCAATGTTAAAGAAAAACTTCTTCACATGTCTAATGATACACATTTAACATGTTTTACAGGTTGGCTGACATGCTACTACTTCAATAGAAAGTACTCAGAGAGCACAAACCTCCACCGAGGCATAATTATGACTGATCCCCACCAACTTGTCTCAGATTGTAGACATTATCATCCTGCATGTGTGTGTCGGTTTTCAACAAAATCCAATAAAGTAACAAAGTTATAATTTTTCGATTTTTTTCCCCCATTATAAATGATATGGATTTTCTGGGATTTCATTTTTTTCTGACAAGATCCAATCCTCTGATCTGGGCCAAAATGTATTCATTTGTTCCTTGGGTACCTTTAAAAAAATCCTCAAGATCTGCTCTTAAGCTTTTTTTTTTTTTTTTGCAATGTTGCAAACAGACAGCCAGAAAAACTACATAAATATATTAAATAAAAAGTTTTGACAGAGGTAGTGTAGTACCCAAGGAACAAAAGTGCAAATCAGAAGACGGGATTTTATCTGAAAGCAGTTATAATGGGGGGATTTTGCTGATCGTCTTCCTGCGTCACCACAAGAGGGCAGCAGTGTTCTATGGCATCTGGATTATGCCTTGGTGGGGGGTGTTGTCTCTGACTGCTTTCTAGTTTATAACACAAATGTATGACTAAATGTTACATTTTTGAACAAAAGTTTGGAAAATTGAAAATGTTATTTTTTCAAGTAAAATAATAAACACAAGTGAAACAAACAGTTAAATATAATTCATGCAAGAAGCTTAAATAAGAAAGTTAAGAAAACTCTTTTAATGTTAATGAACCCCTGCTTGCTCTTTTTTTTTTTTAACCTAAATTAAAATAAAACACTATAAAACACTGAAAGCAAATCTTTGCAAAGGTATAATGCAGCTGTCATAATCCTATGGCCTAAACAATATTACAATCATTTGCTCCTTGTGTAATACTCTAATTCTCTGTAGTTTCCTCAGCAAAGGTGAAAAAATACAGTAATTGCTGTAATTGTTTCTGAGACCTGTTCATAAGACTCATCAGCTGGAGACAGTCGGATCCATTCTTTGAATCTTTACACATTGCACTGACTGAGGATCAGGACATAAAGCTCTTTTCTTCTATACTGTGCAGAGAATGAAGAGAAAAATACTTCAAAAATATTGATGTAAGGGTAAAAAGTTAATAACCACAAAAATATTGTTTTCTGTTGTAACTCTAACACTGCACTTAAAGAGCTGTTATTAATCACCATTCACATGTATTGACTTCCTGTAATGCTCTTTTGTAGTCCTTCAAAAAGGTACTCACCATGGTCTAACTTTCTGATAATCTCCATTAAGGTTTCAATGTCCCGGCCAAAAGAAACAGAGGGATCTGGATTAAACAACAACATTTCAGTTAGCAAAGTTGTATCCAGGTGTAGCCCACACATGTATAACCCCCACAAATGAAAGATGTGTCTTTTTAAAACCTTCAATATAATGCACAACAGTTGTCAATGACCTGGCAAAAATACTATTGTAAAAAAAAAAAAGAGTTAAGTAATTAGTTAACCATAATATGACGATGACCAATCATACTTAAAATTACTAAGTGATGACTAATCATCTAAGCCCTCTCCCTATATTTTAAATTGTTGCTGAGATCTAAATATTTTCAAAAACTTAAAATATGGCAAACAAAATTTATATAGCAGAAAATACATATGAATTGATATATGTCACAACTACTATATAATCCAATAAATGAAGTTAATATCCTCCGGAGAACTGAATGTAATGTCCAGGACGTCATCATTTTGTGGTGTGTTTGTACCTTGTGCTACGACTTGTACACATGGAGGAAGTGAAACAGTTCTTTAATAAATTACTGAGAAATAATGTACAAAACATTGTAGATACTCAACGTTTATTTTAAATAATTTAGATGAAATAAGTAGTCACCACACGTAATAGCTGGTCCAGGTGGTCCAGGTGGTCCACGTGCTCCAGTTATTCCAGGTGCCCCACGTTCTCCAGGTGCTCCAGGGAATCCACGTCCTCCAAGAGGCCCAGGTAGGCCATCTCTACCTGGGTACCCACGGTCGAAATACAAATAGATCATAAAGAAACTGAATAAGACTTAACAAACACACAGTCACACTCAAAAAACAGAAAAAAGAAGGTGTTCGATCAAATGATAAAATAAAACAGAGAAGTAATTTCACTGACCTACTGTCAATTGTGAGACAAAAACATAAAAGTTTGGTAAGTTGTTACATAAGTAAGAAGGGATTATCTTTTGGTGAGTATCAGCATATTCATGAACTTTAAATCTTCCTAATATTTGGCCTGAATGGAATGTGAGTAGATTCCTTGGTGAAGTCAAGGGTTTATTTTTTTTCACCTGGAGGTCCAAGAGCACCAGGTGGTCCCGGGGGCCCAGGTTCTCCTCTCTCGCCTTTGGAAAGACTGGTGCCAGAAGCAGTGGCGACGCAGAGGACGCAGAAAAGGAGACGCCGCTTCATCTTGAACTGAAATCTATATAAAACATAGCTGATCAATTTCCTGTTTACAGTTGTCTTATAAATCATTTTTGGGTCAAAGCATAGAACAGAAAAAATCTAACTAAAAACAGAATAGTAGTTATAGTTTCACCATTTACACAAGACTTACTTGTTATTACAGTTTACATGTTTCCAGTAGTTTCCATCTTGTAACACTTGTTGAATCATCTACTTTTCCATCAAATTATCTTGTAAAGTTGTTTAGAAGTTATTAGCAATGGTGATTTAATAATTTAATTATGTAATGATTTAATTTAATTAACAAATGATTTATAAAGAAAAAATAAGAAAGAAACTCACCGTCTAAACAGGAACTATCCCCAAAATGTGCTCCGTCTTTGCTGTTCCCAAAATGCAAATGGAAAAAAAACAAAAAAAAAACCTTGAAAGTCAGATACATAAAATCCAGCCCAGAGGAAATGAAAAGCAGCAACAACCATGGAACAAAACACACTAAAGAGAACCAGAGACTCCCTTTAGTCTGAAGACAAAGATCCCATACTGACAACAGATTTGTTTATTTGTGCTTAATAACACGAAAGTTAGTGGTGTTTCCAACTTTTCACCAATGAAAAAAAAAAACAACTTAGAACTTTGCTGGTAGAACCACTTCCTGCTGTTGATTATCAGTGAGCCTCCTGACAAGAGAGCAGAGGAACTAAAGCATTACTCAGCACAATTACTTTTTTCTTTTACATTAGTTGCTGAGGCTTGTCTACATGTTAGCCCTGCGATAGGCTGGCAACCCGTCCAGGGTGTACTCCGCCTCCTGCCCGATGACAGCTGGGATAGGCTCCAGCAGTGTGGAGAAGCAGGTCTAGAAAATGACTGACTGATTAGTTCCTGAGTTCCCCACGCTTTGTGTAAAAAAATGAGTCTCTCGGCATCTGCATTGTGTGAGTCTGTGTTGTGACAAAAAAACAATATAAATAGTTGAAAGTACTTTCTAAGTTGTTCTGCCTTTCTTTTTTCTTTCTTCTTCTTTTCTTTGTTTTACATCCAGTGTCCAATCCAACTGTGTAAGATTATTATTATATTTTACAAACAAAAATAACAATTGAAGGAAAATAAGTTCACCTGGAGTCTTAATGAAAACAGTAAGAGATACTTGTACCACAACACATTTTATTGTAACATATACTTGCAGAATACACTACATGTATATTATGTGTTTACAACATGTTTTCCAGTAGAAGGAAACTTGATTAAACATCATCATTTTTAATTTCACAACTGACAAATGATGGAAGCATTCAGAGAGCATTCATGTGTCACTGTCCAGACACCGTTTTCTGACAGCATGGTGCAGCCTGTGTCCTGGATGGATTTGTCTGGTTGACCATCTCCCCATTTGGTAAAGGTCAGAAGTCTGTTTGTCATATCAACCTCAAAATTCCCCTCTGCCTTGTTAATATTAACATTGATCCAAGCCGCTTTATCAACTTCACCAAACACCTGAGTCAGTGCACTGTTCTCCTCCTCGCTCTGGGGTAAAGCCAGCTCCAAGTCTCGCTGGGAGCAGAACCCCACAGCTGCTGAGAAGGAGTCTCTCTCCTTGTTGGACACAAAGTAT
Organism: Pseudochromis fuscus; assembly: GCA_900323345.1. Lineage (NCBI taxonomy): Eukaryota > Metazoa > Chordata > Actinopteri > Pseudochromidae > Pseudochromis > Pseudochromis fuscus. The sequence continues at coordinate 12,158 of OOFC01047675.1, forward strand.
TTCTCACCAACTTTACGGACGAATTCAAAGTTTATAGCTGGAGAAAAATAAAACATCATCAAACAATTTATGAAATAATAAATTGAAATGGATGTGTGATTTATGAGGTAAAAAAGCTCAAAATTAGGTAATAATTGGACCTTGAGTTGAGATGATTTTTAACTTTTCACCAGGTTTTAATCTCCAAATTCATTTCTTGCTATTTCCTTACGTGTTCCCAGATTATAGATCCAAACATAATAATTCTTACCACTTGACAGCATTTCACAAAAAATATTTAGCTCTACCCCTCCTTTTCAAAAATCCTGTGTGTGAAGTGAAGAGCTGTGTACTTTATAAACACTGAGATAAAAGTACAGCAGTAATGTACACAATAAAGTAAAGATGCCAACAGTCGAAGAAACCGAATCCTGAATTTGAAAAGGATACTTACCCAGCTTTAACTTAGCAGCTGTCCTCTGTAACTTTTCAATGTCCTGGTTAATAGCAGCTGCAGGATCTGAACCAAACACATTCAGTTCAGTAACAAAACCAGACTGAGGTTCACAGCTGTGTGTAAGTATGTACAGATGGACCCTCTCTGCGAGTTAAAGCCTTATTTTCCTGTTTCATATTTAGTTATCTTTTTATCTTTCCTATCCCCGCCTTTTTTTTCACTCATCATAACACTGCTAGATTAACTATGAGACTATAAAGCAGAACAAAAAAACAATAATGCACAACTCACAATATAATGCAACAAATGGTAAAGTCCTTGACATAATTACAACTGTTTTATGACTTAAAGTACTCATATTCTTGTTCAGGGTGTGTCAGAGAGATGCAGATTCATCTCTGAGGGTTATTAGCTTTAATTAAAGGATTTAAGTCCTAAATAGTTGATTCAATAAATGGTTTGTTATATGAACTGCAATTTATGCTATTAAACATATCAAATTAATGAGTGGAGTAAAGATTCAATGCTTGATATGAAAAATATCAACTTGAATGTTGTTGATCTTGAATGATGATGAAATATTTCCATTTGATGGAAAAACATGTGATCTTTAGTTCACATATTTCCACTGACATATCTGTAAAGACTCAACTTTAACGAATTGTTTTAACTGCAAAGTGAAAGGGAAGCAAAGGAGACAAAGTCCCAGTGAGGTTTACAAAGTAGAGGCTTAAAATCTAACTCTTGAGCATTTTCAACAACAGTAAAACTGCACATGTTGAAATTTCTTTGATCAGCACCGTAAAAACTAATATAGCACTGGAATGCTTAAGCCAGTTAAAATATTACAGTAAAATATATATATTCTCAAAAATATATAACCTTTTCCACACATTATAATAGCTCCAGGGTTTCCAGGTTTTCCACGAGCCCCATAAGATCCCAAGCTTCCACGTTCTCCCGGCATCCCTAAAGTACAGAGACAACAATCAAGATCCATAACAACATTTGCAGCCCTGTTATGATGAACATCAGAAAGAATCATTACGATGAGAAATACACAGAAAGAACTTGTCCAGGATGCAGGTCAACACATTTTCTTTCTTAACAATTGACAGAAAAATTCAAAATATTCACTGTGAAAAAAAAAAAATAATAATAAGACTAAAAAAACTGTAGAGGCCAGCTGATATCTTACAGTACAGAAACACATCACAAAAGTTCAGAGACACAAAGTAAAAGCTTGTGAAGCGCAGTTTAGCGGCTCTGGTGTGTACAGCTGCCAGTGGAAGTGACACGCTGCCATTTATTGATAATTTCACTACCAGCAGAAGCAACTGAGCGGTCTGTGTGCTCAGAGTCAGACAAAAGCATTAAACTTCAATGAGTGCCTTTTACTGGGCAGAGATAGACAATCCTCCCCTGGCCGAGCCGAGCGCCTGTCCTCAGACCAGAGAGACACTCCACAAGAAGCAAGAGCTGAGCATGGTTGCAGTGAAGGCTGGAGAGAGCACCACCAGAGCACAAACAAACATTTGCTGATGTCTTTGAGGTGACCATGAAGGACTTTACACAAAATAAAAAATGTGATCAGTTTATTTGAATTCATGTATATCTGGCTCATTACTTTGAGCACTGTGTTAACAGGGCTATGTCTCCCAATCTGTTTTTCTATACAGATTTAAACCCACCAAAGTTAATGCTTTAGTACAGTATGCAATTATTGATTTTAAAAAGACATATATTATGTGTGTCTGCTCCTGGTACTCCCTTTCTTTTTTAAATTATTATTATTTACTAGGGTTTTTTTTTTTTAGCCAAAGTCCTCAGCGTATATATAGCCTGACCTCTCCACTTAAAGTCAGTCAAAAATTCAGTGAGTGAGGAGGATTTTGATTCAGGATAGAGCTCCTGCCTCCATAAGCAGACATGCATTAGGAGATACAGCCCTCCCAGAGTGGCAGAAGTAAAGAAAAATGCTAAGACTCCCAGGATGCCCCATTCTGGGTGAAATTTACCAGTTTGTTTGTTTGTTTGTTTGTTTGTTTTGCCTCAGCATGCTCCTTGTCTAGAGATGTCTTATTTGTGTGATCTCTGCACGTGAGTGGTTGATTTTTTAAGTTGATGGTTGTCACAGAATCATAGTTCTAGGCCACAAGCTACTCAGGTCAGATCGCCACAGCCACTATTTACTGATCAAAACTGAAGATGCTGGAATTCAGAGCCCGAGACTTGGTTACAAAAAAGTTCTGTGGTGCACGATTGTGGTTATGTCCATAATACCAACCATTTGACCCTGGTGGCCCACGTGGTCCACGTGGTCCAGGTGCTCCAGGTGCTCCAGGTGGTCCTGGTGGCCCAGGTGGTCCGGGTGGTCCACGATCACCTTTGGAACCAGGAGCACTGGTGCCAGAAGCAGCCATCACGCAGAGGATGCAGAAAAGAAAACACAGCCTCATCTTCTGAATGCAGAACTGAAGCCTATATATAAAAAAAATAATTGATCATTTTCCTGTTTCCTTGTAAATCATTTTTGAGTCCATTAATATAAAGTGTAGAAAAGAAGAACAGATTAGCTAGTTTGACAGTTTCAACATGGAAATGTGTAAATTGTTACATTACAATTATAAAAATATTAAAAATATTTGTAATAATAATGTATTGTAAACTATTGATCAAAGAAAAATTAAGAAATAAACTCACAGTACAAACAGAAATTATCTCCAAAATGTGCTGCGTCTTTGCTGTTCCCAGAACTCAAATGGCAAAGAAAACACTTGAAAGTCAGATAAATGAGATCCAGCTGAGAGAAAATGAGAAACAGTTGACAAATATGGACCATGATACTCAGAAGAAAGCAAGAGACTCCTTTTAGTCATTGTTAGAAAAGACAAAGCCACGCCTGCGTCACAAATAAACTCTTGAGTCCACAATTGTGGTTCGAATATTAGGTGGTGTTAATGTTAATATACTGACCGGGTGCCCATGCAGTCCATGATACCCAGATGTTTTTAGGTCACCACTGGAATAGAAGGACCAATCAGCAGGCTGTAGCTGATAGGAGCCATCAGGCAGGACAAAAATACACAATTCTTCGATTTCAGTATCCAGGCATGAAATTGTAAATATTCAATAATTCATTTTCCAATTTATAAGCGGAAATTAATTTCACAAATTACTGCAATTCACTGAGAATACAGTGAAAAAAATATATAAACAAATAGGAAAATAACAGGTACAATTTATTGTCAAAGAAAATTATAAATGTATTGTACCATTTGAGCAAAACCTAATTGAAATTTCTAAGAAGTCCCTGATCATTCAAAGGTTATTCTGTATGCCAGTGACAACTAGAAAAGCACTCTGAGAGCGCAGACCTCCTCCAAGCACTGTTAAGGCCAATTGATACTTTCCGCGTCTGCATGTCCGCGTTGGTGCACGAGGGTCCGCGTCACGTAAATGTCATGGAACACGTCAGGAAGTGCTCGAGCAGACAGGTGCGGAGGCGTCCGCGTACAGCTCCAAAAATGTGAGTGCGTCGCCTGGGCGCGGAGGGCGTGAGCAACTGCACTGCGCATGCGCTAGCATATCAAGATGGACGCCTTCGAGGAGAGACTTTGCGAGGAGAATCCTTAAAAAACTTCCTGGATCCAGACGGTGTTGCGGATCACCCCCAAAATGAAATCAGTTCTTCCTTTTCCCACTTCCAACATATCCTGAAAATTTCATCAAAATCCGTCCATACGTTTTTGAGTTATCTTGAACACAAACAAACTGACAGAAACAGATAAACGCCAGTAAAAACATAACCT
>OOFC01047676.1:0-18874 GCA_900323345.1 Pseudochromis fuscus
GACGACCCCAGCGAGCTGCTCAGTACATGCCAGGATCAATTTGCTCGATTACTCTGTTTGGGCCAATTGTCATCCTTTGGGTTACTGACCCGAGCACTCACCTCACATCCTGTTCCTGAAGTGTGTGTGTGTGTGTGTGTGTTTGTGTGTTGGGGGGGGTGTCAATGAGCCGGTAATGAATGCATTGCTGGCTTGTTGGCCTCACAAGAAAAGTTTAGCTCCCGACAGGAGCCCTCGCTGCCCTGCAGAGACCTCCTTTTGATCAATGTTTTTGTTTGAGTTGTTGGCTGGAAGAGTTTGCTGCTTTAATTGTCATGGAAAGAGTGACTATGACGGAAATAGTGACTATGACTTGGCAGACCTGGCAGTTTCATCGAGATATGGGAAAACTTACTGTTTCCCATAGCCCCTTTTTGTGTGACAGCTGAACCTCTGTACCTCACAGTCACCTGGATGGTTTTGTAGGTGACGGAAGTAGAGCAGAGAGGTGGTGTTGCTGTGCTTAATCTGCTTTATAAGCCTCTGCAATACATGGGAGAGACTGTCTCTGATTGTCTTCTGCTGCACTGCCTCAGGGGAAACAGCCCTGCCTGCAAGAGTTTGATTAATACACAGTAACAATCCCATGCCTGGGGTGGTTCATTTCCCAGGCCTGTCTTTTGAACCACATACCATACGAACACCACATATTCAAAGAAACCCCCTTCCACCCAACCTACTTTATGACTGGAGCTCCAAGAGGAATGTGGCTGAATTATGCAGCGCAGAAAGTAAACAGGAGGAGGCAGAAGCCGACTCTCCTACAGGGGACTGTAGACAAACAAAGCTGACTTTAACCTTTAAACTTTTCAAACCAGTCTGAACATTTTTGAAGCTAACGTAGCTAGTAAAATGTTAACAACTGTACCATATCACCGGTGGTTATTTATATGCTGCAGTACATGAAATAAATAAGTTCTATCATTTTCAGGATGAGAATTAGAGTTCAGTTACTATGAGGACTGTAATCTGACAGTCTCTGACAGGATCTGGGATTGTGACCTTGTGGTTTTGGATCGCTTTGGTTGTGTTAGATTGTTTCCTTTTTTTCGTCAACACTGTCTCTGTGTTGTTGGTACAGTCACCTCTTGTTTCTGGAACCAACTCAGAAAACTCTGTCCTCAGGAACTCATGGATTTGAGGTTTCCTCACAACAGCCAGAGGAAATCCATGTGTAATTCAAGTGTGGGTGTCACTGGGTTTATGTTTTTTCCACCTCTGGCCTTACAAATAAATAGGTGAATTAGCATATATGGCAATGTTTCAGTGTACTGAAACATTCCCCTCACCTCCCTGCTTAGTACCTCTTTTTAACTGTGCTTATTGTTCTGTTAGGTTGTGCTTATCTGGTTTTAAAATAATGTCTTAAGGATAAATAGACTTTTAATTCATAGAGAAGAGTCTAATTGTTTTTTTTTTATTAGGTGGTTTTTTTTTGTTTGCAAGGGTGCAATATTTAATTACTGCCACTGAAACTCAATACATCCTGGGAGACATGAGAACTGTTTACTGTTTATAAACTGTTTGTATGTGTGTTTGCTCCTGCCTCAGATTGCGTCACAGTACAAATCAAACAGCAGGCATGGCAAACTTAGTACAATAAATTAATGCCATATTTCCTCTAGCTGTGTCAACAAGTGCAGTGTGTCAAAGTCGTGGTTTGTGTGTTGCAGTCTACACAGAGGAGACTGTCGCACATAAAGAGGGATCTTTACACACTGGCAAAGTTAACTTAATACTTAATTTATATGTGTCCATATTAACTACTGGACTATTTTAGGGGGTGGACCGCCTGCTAAAAAGCTGTCTCAGAAAGCAGAAACAGTATTTATTGTTGTTGGATGATCTGAAGTCACTGGGCTGAAGGATGATATAGACAGTTCAATGATCCTGCTGATGAAAATGCAACAAAGGTAGGCAAAGTTTGTTTTCATGGATTGAATATCAGGAATTATATTTATTTATATTGCATAGGCCATTTCTCCTGCCTCCATTTTCACCTCTGCTGAAGTGTCTCCTAAGCCTCTTTGAAGTTGCCCTCACTGCCCCTAACAGTTTTCACCTTAGGAACCTGTCTTAAGGACTAAGTTGCTACTTTACCTTTTACTAAGATCTAGATCCCAGTATTTACAGGAGAGTTAAATGGAGATTAAAAAGAACAGGAATATGACATTGGGTGTTTATTGTAGAAGCTGAAGAATAGGCTCCTTAAGTCCTCTGACTGATGTCGCTGTGGCACTGTGAGCTCCCCACCACCATACAAACAGACAGAGCTGCAGTATTGCAAGGTTGTCTTTATTCATTTTACACACCACACTATTAGATTGGAAACAAAATCCACTCCATAAATACCCAGGCTCCCTCACTGTGTACCTTTTGCAAAACTTAAATTATAGCAGTCCTTTCTCGAGCCCTCTCTGGCTCTGATTATTATCGTGGGGTGTCCACAGGGTTCTCCAGGCACTAAGAGAGAGATAGAGAGAAAATCAGTTGGTGTGGTCCAGCTGCACTAATCCCTGGCACTGCTCCCTCACTTCTCTCAACAACCTGCCCCGTCCCTCCTCCTGAGCCACATCATTACCTCAGTCGGCTAAAAACAACTCATCTTACTACGTTAAAACAATCCAGCATGTAGTTATGCAGTTCTGCATAGAAATGACCCAATATGTTTCAGTGCGAATAATGCATAAATCTTGTACTATCCTCATACAATGTGATTGTATATTTATTACGTACTGGTATTCTTCTGCCGGCATCTCTGTGACCTGGCAAAACGGGTCAGCTGATCTTTATCTGCAACAAACTTATATTAACGGTTTTATTTAAATCCAGACAATGGCTTTCCAAAAAAATCTGTCTTTTAATAATCTCACCGGTAGATGTTTCTTTCAGCTGGGGATGTGTCACTCCAGTTTAATGTTTTTGTTGCCATGGAAACTGCACAGACTCGAGCAATAAGATAGGAGTAACATTTTTCATTTGGCTACCAGTACTGTCCTGCTCATTTGAAAACATTGTAAACATCTTCTTGGTGAAAGTAACTCAAAAGTAATGCCAAAGTAGTGTAACGCATCAGAGACAGTAATAATAATAATAATAATAATAATAATAATAATGAATTTTATTTGTAATGCGCTTGACATCTCAAGGAGATCTCAAAGTGCTACAATTGGTGTAAAAGAAAACAATAACATAAACATAAAACATAATATTGTAATGTAACTAATTACATTCAAATGACAGAAACTAATAATAGTGTAATGTATTGCATTTTGGATGTAACTTTCCCAACACTGCCTTCTACAGTTATAATGAAAAAACTCCTCTTTGAGGTGTAGGAAGGAGGAAGATGCTGGTAGAGGTACATATTTGGCTCCAGTCGTTACCCACAGGCCGTGCACAGGGACACAGTCAACAAGCGTTGCAGGATTTTCAACCCTTGCTTCATTCATTGCCTGACCGCAGGACCTTTCATCTGTGCATTGGAGGGCCTGATTGGTATGTGAACAGTTTGGCCTCAGCGTGTTTGCAGTCAGGGCCGGACTGAGTTAATAATGTCATCTGAATGACCACAGGCAATGATAATTAAGGGGATTTGTGTGCACAATTAAACAGTCAGGGTTCAACTGTTTCCAATCATCTGCGTAAGCTGGTCATTACTGTTTACAGTTTTGGGAAATTTCAAATTCAGATATTCAGTTTGTAAGTCTGATAACAGTGTGTAAGCAGTTGAGAAACACTGTAAATGATTTATGGTGATAATAATGTAGCATTCCAACAAAACCAACAAAAGAACCCAAATGTACAACACACAGGCTGGTTGTGGCAATAAAAAGCTTTACTGTTAAAAGATGATAGGAATTACAAAAAGGCAGGCAGACATATTACCAGGACCTGCGACAGGTCCAGAGGGAGAACACAGTACACGGGGACCACATGGAGCACACAGTGCACAGGAAACCATGTGTGGTGGTGGTGGGAAGGAGAGGAGAAGGAGTGGATGCTAATGAGCCAATGGGTGGGCAGGATCCGGTGAGTCAGCAAACAGGAAGCACTGCAGAGAGTCTGATTGAAGCAAAAATACTTTGTCATGATGCAGAGTCATAAGCAGTGATGTTTTGTTTATGCTGTGATATGAAAAACTGAGCGTCCCATAACTTGAACTTAAATTTATAGATTTTAGCAATGATATCAGCTTTCAGTTATAAGATACTTTTTTTTATTATTTGCATATAGGGCTACATATTGAGAGCTACATAACTCATACTGTAGCTCTGGTTTGCATTTTCAAGTAACAGGTTCATTTTAGTTTATTTTGCAATTGTGTTAAACTGACAAGAAGAAACATATATATTTATACATTTGTAGTAGAACAAGGTCTCCCACTGTGCATTAACAGTCTGTCAGTTGAATGCAGCCCTGGCCTTGGCTCCTCCCTCAAAAGGGTCGGCTATAAAGGTCATGGTCTTTGTTTGCCCTCTTGGTATTTTAATTTAGTTATGTTTTGCCTTGTTTAGTCTACATTTTCCCTTTGCTTAGCCCTGAGTTTAGTTCATTATTTTGTTTCCCTGTGGTCTCCTTGTTTGCCTAGTTTTGTTCCTTTTTTGTGGTTTATCCCAGGGTGGATATTTCACTGGTGTTGTACTTGTACTTTTAGTTGCCTGTGTTGAATCAACTTTGGTTTCCTGGTGGTTTTGAAATTTTGGGAGTTGGGCTTTTTTTAACTATCTAACTAGTAGTTTTACTCAGTGTTAGCTGATTTTCAAGCTGATAACTGTATTTTGTAATATTTCAGAATCATGTTTTCTGGCTTTATTGTGCACTTGGCTTCAGCTGTTCCACTGTACATTTTTATCCAAACAGTTTTAGCTGGGGAGCTTTCTAACTTCTACTTGATAAATGAAGTCAGTTATATTGCAGCACTAAGTGAATGAGGTCTAAGTTAACAGGTACCCAACAGAGCAGTGCACCTGCAACATGCAGAGACCTATCCCACACATTTTGTGCCTTGGTGTTAAGACAATAAAACATAATGATAATAATAACAGTAATAAAAACACAGTTGATTTATTGTTAAACCAGCTGAAGTGATTATTGGTTTAAACTGTGGTAATCATGTGAGTAACTTCAAGTGTGTGGTTATGCGTGGGAGTGGTGACATCATACTGTACATTTTCAGGAATGTCGACATTAAAACAGGTGTGCCTTTATGGAAAAGAGCAAATGCAACGCTGGTGGGAGACACCTATGAGTTTGGCTATGTCACTCAAGCAAAACATATTTAGTGAAAAAACACCCACAAAAAAACAGATGGTTTAACCAATATGCATTTCTGTGGTTCCCTGTGGATTCGATGGATTGAAAAAAGTTGTTCTTCCTGAGTTTTCTTGAGTCCCTGTGTAAAAAAAAAAATGTTGAGTCAGACTGTCTGATGCAACGCTGTGTAAAACTCAAGCTTTTACAACAGGGGGGGGATTTCCCCCGCATTGTAGGCAGTGCTATTTTACACCTGACTGTAATCCAGATAAGCAATACACACAGATGGATAAATACATTTTTATATGATGTCATATGATCCCGGACGAGCCCCCACTTGTCAAGACCAGCTTGGAGATCTTGACAGAAACAAAGGAAGGCAGGAGGAATGCCGGCAAATGATATATTTATTAAACAAGTGAAATAACATAAACCAATTGAAACGCGCAAACATGTGTAGCCTATATCTGTAAGTTCAGTAGTGTGAATGAGTGCATGCATGTGTGGAAGTGATGTTCATGATCTAAGTGTGGAACACAAAAGAACAAAGGAGTGTGCAGCAGCACGGCAGGCAGTAGCTGGAGAGAGAGAGCCCGTCAGGTGCCACGCAATTTGAACTGGTAGCTCCGCCCTCCTGATTGGTACCTGCTGCACGGGACTGGCTACCTGGGGAAAAGAAGACAGAGGCAGAGGAGGAACCAGGGAGACAGATATTCCCTCTGGGGTTATCACAATGAACAAACATTTTGACAAAATGAATATAAACCTCAGTGGGATTCACACAGACATGTCCAGGTGCTTCACTTTGACAGCTGAAGAGAAAAGTTGAAGAAAGAAATATCAAAATATGGGAGTAAATTGCATCAAGTCCTTGCAAACTTCAGGCCCATATCAAACCTCCCGTTTCTCTCCAGGGTCCTTGAAAAGGTTATTGCTGCACACCTACAGGACCACCTCAAACACGACAATTTATTTGAAAAAATCCACCTTTTTTCTGTTCTGCCCACAGCACAGAAACAGAGTCACTAATGGCCTGCCAATGGTGGCTGACTGTGGTTCACCATCCCTCCTCATCCTCCTTGGACTGTCTGTAGCTTCTGACGCCGCTGACTACCACATCCTCCCTCACAGATTACAACACACCATTGGACTCTATAACTTGGTTCACATCCTACCTCAGTGATAGAATCTGAGTATGTTTCCCCTGGGGGGCGCTCAAAGTCCAGGACTCACACTGTCACCTGTGGAGTTCCCCAGTGCTTGAACCCGCTCTGTTCATTTTGATCTGCTCCCCCTTCACCAAGTCATCAGTCAGTTTGGAATCTCCTTCCACTTCTACGCTGATGACACACTGCTCTACATAAAAACAGACACACACCTCACGTCGCCATCATCATCACTCTCTTCATCACTCTCTGCACTCACCACCTGTTTGCAGGAGATGAAGGTTTGGATGAAACATAACACTTACAGCTCAACAAACTGGATTAAACTGGAAACCTACCGTGGTCTGAACTCACTACTGTAGGAAATGATCATTTACTAAAATAATATTTGGAAGGGCAATGCTTGGAAGTAGCAAGTAGTAGTAAGTAGAGTTAGCATCATGGACTGTTTATAGAATGGATGAAGCTAACGTGATGTCACCCGTTGGTTTGTGGAGTTTGGCATTGGAACGTCAGTGCTTTGGTTTTTTATAAGCAAAAGAGAGAAAGCTGCATGTGTGTGCATGTAGTGACCAGTTTCACTTTTTACTCATTTAGTGAAGTTTAATTTTAGCAATTCTTCAATTTTCATCAATCATAATTGTCTTATGCTGCATGAACTTAACCTTTTAATTCCAAGCCTGTCGTCGGTGACAGGTCTGTCCATGCATCTTTGGATTACCATAATTATGTCACAATTTGTGCAATCAGGAAAAATTCCAATGGTTCCAGAGAGCTGAGATGTTGCACTTTACAGCAAATATGGTGTCATTATGATAATTTCACAAGTGCCTCTCTGAGAAACTGGCAAAACAGCTGGCTTACCATATACTACATGTTGTAAGAAGGCAATAACAGTGATGATGAAAAAAGAACAGCAGAAAAACCCAAAAACGGATTTTGATTTTAGAGTTTTAGTGAACAAAAACACTGCAACTGCAAACAAAACAAAAAACACCCTAACTGCACATGAATGTTAGATTTTGCATGTTAAATTTAAATTTGAAATCAACATAAGCATAAAAAGTCATGGTGGAAATTTTGAGGCGTTAAAGGATTAAGGAGAAACTTTTCAGATGAGCAGAAAATGTTTTTTTTATGATGAGCTGAATTAAAGGACACATATTATACTGGTTTTCATTGAAGTTTAAAGTCTTATAAGCCCCTTGAACATGTCTGTGAAGTTTCTTGGGAAACTCCACTTTGACCCTGTATTTTAGTCTCCCTCAAAAACACTCTGTGACAGCTGCGGCCGGAACGCTCTTTTTTTCTGGTGCCTGTCGCTTTAAGGCGCTCCCCTCTGTTGCTCTGCACTGATGTCAGGATGCCGTCGCCATAACCAGGAAACCAACGCAACCCGAGGAATCGTAAATGAGAAAAATCCACTCCGGGGTGAGGCTGGCAGCCTGTGTCATGAAAAGTGTGGGTTTTTACAACTCAAACTGAGTTTTGGCTGCACTCATGCCAAACTTCTCTGTAACAGAGAAATCCAAGAAGGCGGATCCTACGCTTCTGACACTGTGGGATACTCTGAAGGCATTGGCCAATGCAGCGTGTGTCAGACCCTGTCAGATGTCGTCTACTCCACGGTCTACGTCACAATATATCAGAATCCAGAACGGCTCGTTTTACCCCATGTATGTCTCTTCAAGCAGCTCATGCAACAATGAGATGGTTTTAAAATCTCGCAGTCAGTGGACTTGGAGGTAAGCCACATCCCAAACGGTACATATAAAAGACTTTAAAAAGGGGATTTTCCATAATAGGGAGCATCTGTGGAGCTGGGTGCTGCAGTTCTGTTACTACTGTCCAGCTTACGTGCTCATTTTTTATTGGCCTGTTCCCAACACTCGCGTTATTTCCTCTGCCTCTCCCCTCACTCCACTGTTGAGCCAGACCACACCAGATGTCCCCCTGAGACTGGTGAGGTCTGAGTTTGACTAAAGTTTGACCTTCTTGCTCTGTGACTGTTTCCTTATAGCATAAACATGCACATGGACCGACATTCTCTTACAGTTTTTCTGAACCTTTAAAACACTGAACCCAATTCTTCAAATAAAATGTCAACTGCTAAAACAACTTTATCAAATCAGTCACTCACTCGGAACAACACTAGTCATCCGATTAAACACAATTTCCAAATCTGAGTCAACCATTTTGAACAAACTCTGAACATATTCACCTTTGCTGGTGTACTTTGACAACGAGCAACACACACAGACCTCACAGGCTAAACACAAGTAACCCCCTGTTAACACTGGTAACACACCACTGTTAGAGCTCGATGTGTAAGAATGGACCAAAATGTGACAACCACTCGAATTGTTACCAAAAAAAGTAATAAAACCCAAAATATAATAACTGGTCAATAATGTAACAAGTTGCTGTGCCCAAAATGTAACAAGTTGTTACATTTTGGGGCAGGCAAAATATGTTTATCCTAAAAATGTAATAATTTTATTACATCATAAAGGGTTATTGCTTCAATTTAGTATCATACACATATGTCCTGTTTTGGGCTCCTGTTACATTATTGACTAGTTAATACATATTGGTTTTTTTTTAACAATTCGGATCGTTGTTACATTTTGTGTCATTGTTGCGTATCAGGCTCTAACACATCACCTCTCTCTTTTAAATGGCCTGATGTCTTTGCCACTTCTTTCTACCGGCTGGTGAAGTCAGGACTGCTGCAGTTGTTACATACATCTCGAACAAAACAATCTTTCTGGAAAGGATACATTTATTCTCACAACAAATGGAGACTCTCATTGATGTGGTTGTTCAAAATAATGAAATGTGGCTGTGTGAAATACAACAGCAGATTATTGATGGTGCATTTTGAAGGAATAAACAGTTTGAGTGGATCCACCACTAACTGTGTTCTGCAACACAACCAGAGGAGGATGAAACAAGCCCTTTGATCCATTTGAACAGAACTTTACGTGAAAGAGCAGTGAAATCAATATGTGCAAATGAGTGAATTCACAGTAAATCTACAGCACTGCCATTTATACTGTGTTGTATGTAAAGAAGCACATGTATCCAGAAACATGAAACCTGTCCTGCTTTGTCATTTACAAAACTAACTTTACATTATATTCAGTGTGTAAATGGAGAGCCTTCCTGAATGCACCGTCTTTGATGAAGCTGGATTCAGTCTCATGAAAAAGACAAAGGAGAGGTCACAACATGTGGTCAGTGAGGCAGTGTAGAAGTGCCTGGTCAACGTAGGAATATGAAAATATCTTACAGTAAAATAAAGAATCCTGCAATGTTCAAAGTAGTGTTTGGCATTTATTTGTGTAGTGTGAGGATTGCTGAGTAGTGTTGCCGTGACAACATGTGTTTGGTTTTGTCAAAGGTTTTGTGAGGGTAGCTTGAATTTTGGGCTTTGTGTTTGCTGTTCTGAGAAAAGGAGAAGATATTTCAGGAAATGAGTTTTAGCGATTCAGAAAAACTGTAATACAGCTTCATACAGCGAGTGACTGGAAACCTTGTAATGAGTCTCCTGTTATTGTAACCAACCCAGATATTTGCAGACATGTGACACTTGCTCTTCTGAACGGACAGTAAAAAGAAAGTTATCCACAGCCTCACACATGTAAGCAACATGCATTGGAACTGATTTACCTCAGTGCCCCGATTGATGTAATTCACTGTTTTGTTTCCCTGAAACTTTGACATGACACATAGAGTCACATGAGCTCAGCAGCTGGGAAATTATATAAGATTGAATCTGACCGTAACTCTCCTTTGAAAGTGGACAAACAGTGTCTGAATCTTTCTCGTAAAAGAAGAATCATAACAAACCACAACGTGTGGATTCAGAAAAAGAGGAAGTTGACATGTCAAGTCTTGTTTGTGGGCTTGCATTTTCTTCACTATATTATGTAATCAAAGTTGCACAGTCAAAGAAAACTCAGACGAAACAAAAACATACAAGGCCAAATATGTTGCAAAAGGTTTTAGCCCCATTGCAGGAAAGGATAACAATGAGACTTTTTTTATGACATCTGTATGCACTTGATTGCAGCCTACAGTCCAACAGGATTTGGAACTGATAACCTTGAGTTTGAAATCCAGTTTGTAAGAATGTCTCTTAACAGGTGCCATTTTGGGGTCCTTAAATACACCATAATATTATGTTGCAGCTCAGTACGTATTACTCAGTGAGGCTCCTGATTACAGTAGCTGTAATGCTCAGACAATCCATCAAGCGATGCGACTTCGTAGCTCAGCAAAGTTGTACTAAAACATTTTGAGAGATTTTTGAGCGCCGTGTACCAGATAAAATCGGTTCGAGTTCAGTAACAACAACCAGAATTAATCTATAAGGTGCACCGGACTATAAGGCATATGGTTGATTTTTGAGAAAATTAAAGGTTTTTAAGTGTGCCTTATAGTCCAAAAAATATGGTAAGTGAGTGACAGGTGAGACACTGGTTATCATGTTGTTTGTGGAGGCATGTTGTGCGCAGCATACGAGTTCAAAACAAATTTCCCTATGGGGACAATAGAGTATACCGTATCGTAGTGTTGTAGTACTCGAGATTGGTCTTGGTGTCGAGACCGGTCTTGAGACTCAAAAGCATTTTTAGTCGGTCTTGTCTTGGTCTTTTTTGATCAAGACCGGACCAGCATTACTGCACTAAGACGACTGGAGACACCAGGAAAATGAGTTTTTGTTGTTATTGCTGTTTGTAAAACCAAACTTTTTTTTTTAAAAAAAAAAGGTACTGGTCCTTTGTTTCTGTTTTGATGTGATTTTTCTTTGATATATACAATCTTGGTCTTGTCTTGGTCTCGATACTCTCGAGTCTTGACAATGTCTTGGTCTCGGTTGGTACGGTCTTGACTACAACACTACTGTATCATATCAGATTGTATTGTATTATAGTCTACAAACTTAACAAAAGACTATGTGGTCTAAAACAATCAGGAAGAAACTGGAACACAATGTTACATGATTTTCTCAGTGAAAATACTTTTGCACAAAATCCAGCTGACCACTGTGAAGTAAGTTTAAGATGAAAGATCTTGGGAGGCTCAAACACTTCTTAGGCATTAATTTCACACAGAAGGAGAAATAAAAAGATACCAGAAAAACTATATTGAGAAGGTCTGATATGTCGAACTGTAATCCATGAGCACAGACAAACATTCAGCAATGATGCTGAAGCTGTTGATCCAAAGAGATACCGTGAAGTTGTGGGCAGCTTGACCTATGACATGTACAA
The DNA here is from genome assembly GCA_900323345.1 of Pseudochromis fuscus. Classification (NCBI taxonomy): domain Eukaryota; kingdom Metazoa; phylum Chordata; class Actinopteri; family Pseudochromidae; genus Pseudochromis; species Pseudochromis fuscus. The sequence goes on from OOFC01047676.1 coordinate 11,741, forward strand.
GGCCTGATCTACGTTGGGTTGTAAGGGAGTTGTCAGAAAACTTATCAAAAGTACAACAGCGGGTCACAGCAAAACATGTGTTGAGATATCCGAAGGCTACTTTAAACCAGGAGTTGTGCTACAAGAGAAAAGGAAGTCAAACTTGTAGCATACAGTGACACTGACTGGGCAGCAGATCTAAATGACAGGAGAAGTACAACAGGATACTGTTTTAATTTAGCTGAAAGTGACCTGTTATTTGTTGCAAATCAAAGACACAGCCAACAGTTGCTTTATCTACATGTGAAGCAGAGTACATGACACTGGCAGCTACTGCACAGGACAGCTTGGACCTTACTTAGAGAAATGGACAATGAAGGTGAATATACACCAGTGAAGATCTTTGAGGACAATCGTCAGAGATGCAAACATGTCAACATCAAGTATCATTTTGATCGGTCTGCACTCAGTGATGGTAAAATAATCATTGACTATTATCCAACAGCAGATGGTTGCACTAAAAGCCTGTAACAAAACTTTTAAGGAAATGTTAAGAGTAACAGGAAGTCAGTCAAAGTTAACAAGTTAAGGATAACAAACTGTGAAAACAGTAAAGTTATGTTGAAATGACCTGTATGAATAAGAGCAAGTGGGGGTGTTAACTGAATAAGGACATTGTGCTCTTATACTGATGTGGAAAACCACAGCTTAATAGTTACAGAGAATTCCAGTCAGCGTTTGAATGCAGATCCCTCATTGTTTTTCTGCATCATTACCATGCAGTGTTTAGCCTGACTATGACACCACTGTCTTCTTATTTGTGTCTGACAGTGTGAGCTCAAACAGACAGCCTGGCTCCAAAGATAATGACAGGTATACTTTGTATTACCTTTCCCAGGAATTTAATACAAAGTGAAACCAACTTCATCAACTAGTTGGAAATCAATCAAAAAGATTTCTGGCTGGTTGAGGGTCAAAGGGAATTTGTGCAGGTAGGAATAGAGATTACTGTTTCTCACCTGCACTCTTCTGTTCACATTTGGTTGTAAGATGTCTCTCGGGTGATGGGATCTCAAGTGTAAATGCATTGAGATCCTATCACTTAAATCACATGGGGAGGTGGTCTGGGACACATGTGATACCTTTTAGAGTAAAAGCCATCCATGTGTCCCTGATAAGGACGTCACAGAAAATATGTCATCAATGCAGAACAGAAAGCTGCTGCTCTTCTTGCGCTGGTTTGCAACTCACAAACAACTTTGTCCCATCACCTGACACAGGTGGAAGAGCCCGTACATGTACAATAGTTCTTGAATCGCATGTTAAATACAGGTGATGTGTCTCAGCTGTCCACTTGTGATCCGATCACACGAGACGCATTTTAAATCCAAGTCTAAACAGGGCCTTATATTCAGACCTGATATCCTGTATCTTCAAGAGGTTCCCAAAGTCAAACACTCAAGCCACTTAATTCACATAGAAAAGATTAATTCATAATCAGATTTCTGCTCTTTGTTGTGATTGATTTTACATTATGAAACTTTGTAGGAAAATGAAAAAAAGAGGGTACTTCTTTAAATCAGCGTATGCCAGGTAGGCATAAGACTGAGCGTATTAGTCATCACTATTTCATAACTTCATAAAATTATTCTTCTGTGTGCTGAAGACTTAAGAAAATCTTTCCAAATAGTCATTCTCCATTGTCAAGTTCTGAGTGGTCACACCTTTAGTGGCCAACTGTTTGAAAAAACCCACTCCAACATCAAAAGTAGAAGGAGGGATGTTCTTTTCTTTTAGCTTACAGGAGGTAGCCTATAGGTAGAGACTTGGTGACTGCAAAATTTTTGCCAGGAAAAATTCTTCATCCCATTTTCAGTGGAAGTATCATTTCAAACCATACTTATCTAAGAAACACAGGCGTAAACAACTCTTTTGTGCTAGTATGTAAAATGATCAGTCTGCTCCAAAACACAACAACTGATCATCAACAGATCCAGCATTTTTACTCTACACCAATATTTGTCATAACTCATCCCCATGAGGCTTCAACTCAGGACAAATCTCATAAAAGGCAAGTCAAAGTGGACTATGTATCTCATCACTATTCCTTGAATCCAGCATGTTTCAGCTGGGGGAAATTTGGACTCAACAATCTCCTGCGATACAATGTGAGGCTTGTACTTGTTGACTAATAGGAGGCCACATGAAGAAAGAGAAACTGCAAGGACATTTGTTGGATATATTTGTTGTTTAGCAATTACAATCCTGACAATGTTTGAATATTTTGTTGACAACATTTAATTTAAAATATATCCTTCTCTATAGGTGCAATGACTCCACATGGATAAGAAGTAGATCATCTAACCTGTACGGTTATTTCTGAGACGTGATGATGATGGTGGTTTGTCCTCTTTTGATTTAACAGTTAAGAAATAAAACGTTCACTTCACAGTTTGGAAATTGCAGAGATGCCACCAGAAGGGTTGACATGCAGACTGAGGGAATCAGAAAAACAACAACAATGGATCCTGGTGGAAATGATGCTTTGGACTCACTACATCATGAATGCAAGATTGACATTGCTTCTTCTTTTATTATTATTATCATCATCATTATTATTATTTTAAATCCTCCTTAAGTGTGCAAAAAGTCTCTCTGCTTTTAGATGATTAATTTCCCCTCATTTTATACCCAGACTTGTCTCCAAAGAAAAGCTCATTTTGTCTTTTTGACATCTTGGAACCTAATGAAAACTATATCTTATACATCTTATGATTCAGTGTATTATTCTGAATATTCTGAATTGCAGACTGAGGTGTTTTAAAGGTGTTTTATTTAATGATGAACAATAGTGGGAAAAGGCCACAACAAAGGCCTCATCAGGCCCAAGTTTATGCAACAATATTTGACGGTTTTTGATCCAAGGGCGAGGATAATGAAACTGCGGTGATTATTCACTTCTCGTATGTTTCCCTTTTTTCTAGATATCTAAAATCGTTTGGATTTCTTCCGTTGTAATTACACGGTGCATTTCTTTTATTATTCTCTGTCCACACACTTCTGGTGGTTATTCACAGTTGGTTTTGTCCGGACTGAAATTTTCCGCACGTCAATTTGTGGACGCCACAGGCGTGATGTTATTTATTTATCGTTTTATTTTCGTATGCTCCTTTTTATTCTCTCTTACGACATGTGAAGACCAACTCTTATATTAAAGTGAAAGTAATGATATCCTTGTCTTTTATCTCCGTTTCGACACCGCAGACGCCCACGGACACGGAGGGAAATGCGTAATAACATCTGAGAAACTGCGTTTAATTATTCGCACCATGCGTGCACGAATACGTAGGTGTTTGAGAATTATTTCAAAGTCTGAGAATGTATTTACAGTCTGATATTTACTGTAATCGGTCACATGATACTGATGACGAAATCAAACTAAAGATTGCGCACTCCGTGAGTCAGGTTTCCGATGCAAACACGTTTGTACAAACCCCTCTACAAGTTTTCCTTTTCTTATTTCTTATTTATTTTAATTTCTAAAATGTTCTCCTTTCAGTATTGTTTTTGTTTTTTGTACAGTTTGACACTAGAAGTTCAGTTTCAAATGGTAGTGTTTAGCGACGCATTTTGAGCCATTTAATAACAGCACGGATACTGTTTAAATCTGTATTTATTTTCTAATAAAGAAACAGGACTGGATGTTGCCGACATGTGTATCTAAGGTGGATGTGTGTTTGTGCGTTTTATTTGCCTCACCAAAACCAAATGTCCTGCACACGGTGAAGCAGGTTCTGCTCTGCCCCCATACTGAAAACCATGTTTAGACAAGGAGCGCTGCACATGTCAACCCCACGTCCTCCTCCTCAGACTCCAGCCGATGCGATGATACCAGTAAAGGAAACACCTCCACATCCTTTCAGGAGCAGGTAGTCACTCAGACAGGAGACAGCTCAGATCTAGCAAACTGGCAACGCTTATGCAATAACGCATAAGCGTTGCCAGTTTGCTAGATCTGAGCTGCTCTTTCACATGCGCTTTTTTTAATGCCACTGGAAAACAGATGTCCACACTTTCATTTGCGCAAAGACTCTGCTAAACATGTGGATGAATATCACATCATATCAGATTGTATCATGTATAAATGTAAATATTGAGTGAAAGTCTGTGGATTATCTTTGACCAGTGGAAATGCAAATCACCAACAAACCCTCCTCGTGTGTGTGTGTGTGTGTGTGTGTGTGTGTGTGTACATATATACTATATTTATACATAATACATAATATTTATATTGGATGAACCTTATTTCATATCATTATTATTTATTTATTTATTATTTTTATTTGGGATGATTAAAGTTTTCTGATTCTGTTGTAGTGTCTCAGTAATGAGAGCTTTCAGCAGCATTATATCTCTGAGCTGTTTTATCTTACATTTTAATCTGCTTTAGTTTCAGTGTCTTCAGTTCTTTTCTTTTTAACATTGTACAACTCTTTGAAGTCTACGGAGCGCCTCTGGTATCAGATGAAGAAAGAGTTTAGCAAACCATGCCCTCAGTTTAAATAATCTGTGCCCTCGGTTTGGCTAATGATGTCCTTCTGAGAGTGAAAAAATGTGACATAACATCGTATAGCATTAATTGTGTCTTTAAGTGGATCATCTAGATTTAGTTAACGTTACTTGGCAAAAGCAGTTGTGGTCATACTCCTCCTTCACAGTGTATTCCTGTGGGAAATACACTGTCCAAATTATTGTCATAATATGTGTCTAGTTTATATTTCCTGGGTTTCTTGTGTTTAGTTTTGTGATTTATTATTTTCTTGTGATTATGTGGGTTTCTGTTCTGTGTGTTTCTAGTTTGTTTTTTCCCTGAGTTCTTGTATTTAGTTGTGATTTATTTTCCTGGGATGGTTCAGTGTGTCATGTCCTTTTTAGTTGGTGTTTCATGTCCTGCGTGTTTTCTGTTGTCACTTCCTGTTTTATTTTGAACACTCTCCGCCTGTGTTCAATTTACCCTCGTTACCCCAGTGTATTTAACCTCCTGTGTCTCTTTGTCCTGTGCCAGTTCGTCGTCTATGTTTCCAGAGTCTCAAGTGTCTTCAGTATTTCCAGTATCTTTATTTTCCCCATTTGTTTTGCGCCTAGGTTTTGCTTTTTCTGGTGGTCTTGGTTTTGTTCTCGGGTTTTTGTAGTTTTGGGTTTTTCTAGTTTTCCTGTGTTTTGGATTTAGTTCGTGTTAGTATTCTCCTGCGTTTTTTTTGTGCAGCGCTTTTTGTTCCACCTTTATTAAAGACCTTTTTTTGTTTTCTGAAGATCTGCATCTCTGAGTCCTGCTTCCTCACATATTCCTGACAATTATCCACTTAAGCTCATAGGAGTGTTTTATAATATCAACAATTTAGGCTTAAATTCATAATACTACATATTGGTTAATGCCCTGTGATAGGCTGGCAACCTGTCCAGGGCGTACCCCGCCTCTTGCCCATTGACAGCTGGGATAGGCTCCAGCAGACCCCTGCGACCCGCCATATTGTGTTGTGTCATATCTTTCGGTGGATGTTTCAAAATTATTTAAATCAAGGGAATAGTTGATTAAAGTAGAATAACTGTGTATGGATGGTGCTTAATAAATAAACTTGCCTTGCTAACAGAAGCATTATGTGACCAGTTTGAATGTTTACACTGTGCAGAGGCAGCTATAAACAAAAGCTCCTGCAGAACAAACCATTCATTTATCTCTGGGCTCTGCAGACTTTACTATCAAAAGAGCAATTTTGCCTCATCTCCCACCAAATTAAATTCATCATATCTCACCATTACAATGAAAATAACACAGCTTGTAAAGTTTCCTTTTAAAAATAGGCACGTTAGGTTAAGCCACATGTATGTAAGACTACTTTGAAATAAAACACAGGACAATGTGGGAGTCTTCCCCATATCTGTGGAAAAGAAATGAATTATATAAAAACATATTGTTGCACCCTGTGGTTTATAAGTTTTCAACATCAATAACAGGCCAGTTTGTATTTCTTTATGACTAAAGTCCATTTCAGTGTGATGCTATCAGCTTTTTTATTTGTACCTGAACATACAACGCAACTACATTAGTGTGTTTAATGGGATTTCTGCTTCCTGAGAAATAAATGCTAGTGAGGATTGTTTCAGGTAGTCTGAATGGCCTTACTATCTCAGGAGCTGCCACAAAGTCAGCAGTAGCACTTAGAGGCTGGATCCACTTCTTGAAACTATATTTGCTGTGGTCAACTTTCTGCAAAGGTTTCACTTTTTTTCACTCTTTTCCAGCTTGGTACTTTTTACCAAATCCTGTGGGCATTTGGTGGTTCTTTCATGCACGCCAACTTGATGGCGTTCACAAACTAAACCTTTGTTTGTTTTAGCCTCACAGTATTGCTGTTGTGACCTTTGAAAGACCGTTCACTTGCAGTTACTTATATTTTTGCCAAAGCTACCTGGAACCACTGCAGAGTGCCAAACCACATGTAGCTCCAGAGCCACAGGTTGACCCTTGCACCAGAATCACAAATTAAAGTTGGGTTAGTTATACAACTACACATTTTCCAAACTCATGAAGTGTAGTGGCACACAGAAGGAGAGTTGTATTAACTGGAGCTAGCAGTGAAAGAGGCCTGTTAGAGCCCGATATGTAACAATGATCTGAATTGTAACAATGTCCCAAGCTGTACAAAAAAGTAACAAAACCCAAAATGTAAAAACCGGTCAATAATGTAACAAGATGCTGAGCCCAAAAAGTAAAAACTTTGCCTACAACGTAATAGCTTCTTACATGATGGGTCGGTAATTACATTTTAGGTTTTTATTACTTTTTTTTTTTTTTTTTAATTAAATTAAATTTCAGGCTCAGCACTTTTGTTACATTATCAACCAGTTATTACATTTCGGGTTTTATTACAATTGAAAAAAACAACAATTCAAGACGTTGTTATACTTTGAGATGTTGTTACATATCAGCCTCTAACAAGGCCTATGAATAAAATAAATATACAGGTTTATGCATAAATGGGGCGGCAGTGGCTCAGTGGGTTGGGACTTGGGTTGGGAACCGGATGGTCACCGGCTCAAGTCCCAGCCTGGACAAAATACGAAGCGTGGACTGGTGGCTGGAGAGGGACCAGT
>OOFC01047677.1:9547-25657 GCA_900323345.1 Pseudochromis fuscus
AGAACGGAAGTCACTCACAAACTCTCTATTTACAAATTTATGGTCTGCCAGAATACACGCTGACACACACACACACACACACACACACACACACCATATAATGACCTCTACAAAGGCCTGTACCCAGTTTTTTTTGCCTCTGAGCTTGTGGGAGACTGATTATCTGTGTCATCACCAACCAGCCCTTAAACTGAAGTATAAGGAGTGTATATGAAGAAATGTGGCTCAGTCTAATCAACGACTGGGACACACAGACACCCTCACACACAGTCAGGAAGTGGGATCACAGTAGATCACGTATACTGCTGCTGTTTTGTTGACATAAGTGTCTCTGTTTATTGCCCAGACTGTTAAAAGCAGCCAGGAGGAAGTTTACAGTGCAGAGTGACAAGCTGACGTGTGTTTTCATTTTGCTGTTTTAAGGGCCCCTGTCCACAGGCAGCTGTTGTTGCTCTGCCAATGTGTGGTTTTTTTTTTTTTTTTCTGTACGAGTTATGTGCAGCATTGACAGCCCTCAACATCCTGGGCAGACAAACTCTTAGTTTTTTTTTTTAATTTCCCAGCAGTGTTCACAGAGCTTTGGCACACCACAAGCTCGTCAGTGTCGCTTCTCTCTCACCGACCAATCAAAATCAAAAAGGAGGCGGGACTTCAGCAGCAACAGAAAAGAAAGGAAGCAGAGGAGATCCTGCTGCTGCCATTATATACCGTATTTTCCGGACTATAAGCTGCTACTTTTTTCCAACGCTTTGAACTTAAACACCAGTGTTTCTCATGTATCGGCAGCACGAAGCTCGTTAGCTTTTTACAAGCTAGCAAGCTCCTTACCGCCGATACATCTAGCATTGTCACATCAGACCCGGTCAGAGTGGACCACATGAAACTGTTTGAATAAATTCAATAGCGACTTGAGGTGCGCTCAATAGTCCGGAAAATACGGTAATTTCTTTTTTTTTCATTTTAGTGAACTCTTCTGAAGTAAAATATGAGGACTTGTACAACAAAGCAATGCGGAGGTGCTTTTTGTAACCTAGCAACAAGTTGAGAAAATGCCCTATGAAAACTTTTTGGGGGTTTCTTGTGCAAAACCAACACCGGCCCCAGAAATTGCATGCACACAAGCACATAGTTTACCTCCAGTCCCTGCTTTCCTCCTCATTAAGGTCACTCCAGGAAGACACTCAGCAAAGTATCCACACATCCCTGCAGGATTTTTGGTGTGAGAAACTCTGTGACATGGTGACTACTCTTAAACTTAATTGGTATCCGACTGTAGCTGGCAAATGGTTAAGATGTTAGATCGTAATTGACCAAGTGTCCCAGCCTACTAATATATCACAGGCCTTGACACACACCATTGCTACAAGATAATTAATGTCATCCGCTTCATCGCTGAGCGGTCTTAATGTTCAGTTTCAGCAGGTTAAAATAAAAATTCATGCAATTTTACAACCTAAAACAAAAGAGCAGCTGCACAAAAATGCACCAAGATGACATTCCCATCATCTGCCTCGACGTGATGGCCTGTAGGGAATCATAAAGTACACGATCTAATTAAAAACTGTGGTATAACCTGAAGAAAAACTGTGAAGCTTCAAGTAGACGCTTTTATTTATTTACTCGCAAACACTACCATGGCGTCAATGATGCACAACATTGTGGGGATATATCCTTCTCATGTCACTGTCGAAAAGCAGGACTGTGGATGACACTGTCTCTGTACTTTTAGGAAATGATATGGCATACTAATCAGTCCATCCCTGTTTTCAATGACCACTTGAAAAACGAGAAGGTTGTCGTATTCTCTCTCAAAATTGCATCTCGCTTTGAAAAGTAGGCTGTAATTAAAATCTTGTAGGAATAATGCACCTTTCACACCTGGGAAATGGCACACACGAGGATTTTATCTTCATCCTCAGACTCATTCAAGTGGCATCATATAATCTAGAAAGTATATATATATTTTAGTGGGTGTATGTAATAATATATGATTCATCTGGATTCAAAGCCATTTGAAGAAGAACTGTAAAGGACAAAACTGTCTCCATGCGAGCTGTTACAAAGATGAAGTCTTCCTCTCACCTTGAGTAACTGATTATATCAACCTTAAGCCGCGATGTGAATTGTATCAGAGGAAAGATGCCACATGATGAAAACAGATCTCTCCTCGCCACTGATGTTAAATGATACATATGAGGAAGCACAGATACATAAAGATGGGAAACGCTGATATTTCAAACAAGTAGCAGGTGTGTGACAGTGTAATTGGCAGGGGTTTTGCTCCAGCATTTTTTTTTTTTTGTCTTGTTTTACTGAAGTGGGAGGAGTGCGTCTTTAGCGATCAAACATTGCAGATGAATTTTGGTGTCAAGGATTATGGAGATTTGAAGAGATCCTATTCAAAAGCTCACATACTCTTGGTGGATGAAACATTGCCCAATTTGACTTTGATATAAATCCCTCAAAGAGAAAAAAAAATAAATAAATGTACAACAGTTTTTACTTGAGCTACATTGTACAGTAGCTGCTGTGTGAGTAGTTGTCATCCAGTATTGAGATGTCAGTACAGCGTGTACTGTGATGTACTGCGTGAGAACTCTGGAGGCAGTTGACCCCAGTCTGAGGGTGGGGGGTACGTACCCACTCCCACTGAGATTTTTATTTTTTTTTAACTGTGGGCAACAATTGTTTTACCAAGTCTGTGCAGTAAATGTTTTAGTGCAGATGGATAAGACGTCTGGTTTCTTGGGAAATAATCCAAACAGCAGCAGCAGCGAGAAAAATCACTGCCAGAAAAATGTTGTTTCATAAACTACACGATAGTTGAGAGTTGTACACAGTGATGGCGGTTTGCAGGGTATTGGAGAAAACTTAATAAATACGGCTTATTGTTTGGTTCAGATCAACCGAGTATCCATTATAAATGTACTAATTACAACAAATACAATCAATTGGGTTCATTGCACACAAGATTGTCATTGATCGTTACGCAAGTGTGATGATGCCAAACAATTTAGCTGCTGTGTTCAGATGCTTAATGGTCAATTTAAGGCCTGCTGCAGGATGTAGTGTTGACCGTTGTCACACAGTTGAAGACGCAGACAAACCTCATCGGGGTCAATGAACTTGAAATCATTTTTTTTAGGCGTGTGGTTGTGTGGCTCCAGGTTAGCTTCGTGCTAACTGGGAGAGGATCAGAGTGTAAACAGAAATGGACGAAGCAGCCAGGTCTTAAAAGTGAAGACAACGTGGAAGTGCAAAAAAGTGCAATACCCCTGATGGCCACTAGATGCTGGCTCCAGAAAACTCTCATAAAATACTCTTCCCCCACAAGTCATTGTGATGTCATTAGCTAAAATCAGTTATTTTTTTTAGTTCAGGTCTTGAACTTGAGTACACATTGGGTACTGTTGTCAGGTCCAAGGGTCAGACCCGCCTCCTCATTCCTCCCTTCATATCCAAATATGGTAAAAAAAAAACTGCATGGCGATGTTCAAATGCCAAACTCCTGGATTCAAAGTCCACAAACCAACAGGTGACATCACATGAGCTTTGTCCACAGTCTATAGAGAGGTACAGCCCCTCCCTGCAACCTGATTGGATCAGCGGGTATAGAAGATGGATTACTCTTCATCATTTAGATCTAAATGTCTCCACAGATGAGCACAGGTTGGGGGTTTGTTGTGAATTGTTTTTCTTGTTTTGTGACATCAAGTCAACAATTGCACAGTGATGTTTTTATTAGATTATTGTTTATTTGTGAGTATTTATAGTGTTTGGTATCATCAGCTTCTTACATAATGTAATGTTAGAAGGGTACCACACTGGCCAAGTAGCAAAAAGCAATCAGATGAAACTATGTAAAGAACCTAAAACCCTAATCATCACAGATTGAACACAATCATCGCCCCAAGAGTACGTGAAGACCAAATCACCTTTCAGTCCAGTTTACCTCAAGCGCTGCAGTTTAGACTCTGGTGATGTGTCCCAATCTGCTGAGCTGTCTCTTTCTTTACATTACAACACAGATTTTACAGAGTTCAAACTTTCTTTTACTCATTTTCAGTTTGAACTCTCTCTGGACTTTCAACAACTTAGACATTTAAACCTAAAAGTGATTATACAATGCTGCACTTGGTAAACAGAGTTTATTGTAACTGGAAATGGATGGAGGATGGAGTAAAATCTAGAAAGAAAGAAAACTGAGCCGGTCTGATTGTTCCCAGCAAATCTAGCTCCCTCTTCCTTATTCCTGATGGTAATCACAGCAGTTCACTGGAAGGGTTAAAATCCTGAGGCTGAAGCTATTTTAGGGCAGTGTGATTCTGAATATTGATGAGTCAGATTGCCAGTGGTTGGGGAGAATCAATCCAGTTGAAGAATGGAAGTGTCGGAGCTGCTGTGGCTGTGGCCAAGTTGTTGTGCTGCTCCTCAGTGGAGAGACGTGAGGAGCCTTCCCAAACACCCATCTGCCTGCATCTGTATTCCCCGCCCGGCACCCGGCAGATGCTGATGGACCCTCAGAGTTGGGCAGATTTACATGTTCTGCGAATCCAAACAGGTGCATGTGAAATAAAGCATGGCGGGTCAACAGCTTGTTGTAGACAATGTTGTGCTTAGAGGGACCCCGATCAAGGAAACAGACCCACGGCTTGTGTCCTGAACATGAAATTACAACATCAAGTGCGGTTGCCCAACATTGTTATGAAACCAATAACGTTGATTACCAGGCTGCTTGACATTGCTGGCTGTGTGTGTATGTGTGTGTGTGTGTGTGTGTTTGAATGAGCATACAATGTGCAATCCATAAGCAAAATCTTAAACCTACAAGCACGTGTCCCTCAGTATGCAGACCAGGCAGAATTTGTCCTAAGATGACATGCTCGTGTGTGTGTGTGTGTGTGTGTGTGTTTGTGTTACAAAAAAAGCAGTTATTTCATGAAATATTCTCAGAAGGGGTTCTGGTCCCGCACAGCTTGGCCAGCGAGGACTCAGTGCGAACTCTAGCATACAAATTGAGTTTCATTTTTATCCTCTCCTCCAAAAAATTTGAAACCACTAATCTACTCATCATTCACTTGTTTTATTATCAGGAAGCTTAATGACTGCTCAGCCAGAGTCGAGTGGCCTTCGATTTGGTAATTTCTCTCCAGAATTAAAAATCTCAGAATAAGAAATTACTACTTCAAGCAAATGTTAATGTAATAAATTTGTCCTTTTTTTTTTTGCATGTACTGTACAAGTCCAGTGCAGTGCCCAGAGGATACATTTAGCTACAAATGTACACTCATTGGAAACATACAAGATTCCTAACTAGTGCATTTGTCTATTGTTTTAAAGGCACTTTTCTCAACAGCTGGAGGAGCGACACCAGCAAACCTCCACATTGACCACTTAACTGAGATAATAACAAGTTATATCTTAGTGTTTCATTCATTAACAAGCCTTCTTGTGTTTTCACTGACTTGTTCCATGAATTTGCATGTGTTTATTTGAGGAAATAGAGGGGAATGAGATGCCTTGCATTAGTATGCATGAGTCTCATTAAACATGCATTCATCAACTCTACTTTTTTTATTTGGATTCCCTTTGCAGTCGTACAAATCACTGGTAATCAACTGCGGTGACATTTTCCAGCAATTATAAGCAAGCTGTCCCTGTTGCAGCAGGAGCCGGAGACGGATCAATCCACTTGGCCCAGAGTGCCACTGTGACAACATATCACTCCCATGAGAGATCAGGACATTTCAGATGACAACAGCCTGGCTGAATAATGTCCACCTGGAACGCTTCATTATTTCTAAAGAATTTGTTAAAACTGCAATTTTCACATGATTTTTTTTCTCAAAGGAACCATAATGTCAAGTTATTGTTACAAAAATTGGTAAGGAGTTCAGGAGGTAGAGTTAATTTAAAAACAGCTAATTTCAAGGGTTCCCAGGAAAGAAGTGCAGAAATCAATTTATTTGTAAAGTAGTAGGAACAGGTCAATTGAGTAACCAGAGTAATTACTTAGCCGTAAGGAAACTTAATTAAATTAAAGTTATTTTTGGTATCTTGTTTTCTGTGCAGGAGTCTGCTTGCATAGCTATGTTTGTGAGGACCAGTTTCAGGGTGTTTCATAAAAGACTAGAGGTATTTGACTGATCCTCACTTTCTGAGGTCAGCGTTAGGGGCACTTGTGTGTGTCGTTTTACACAGATTGTCAATTTCTGTGGTAGTATATGAAGGTAAGCACCTGTTGAATTCATTTTTTCCTAAAATAAGGAAGTGCTACCATGGGCGTAATATGGTACAACATGCAGCAGGGAAGTGGAGAGAGGAGGAGGAAACAAAAAGTGAAGGAGTATGCCCTGCTGTCAGTGATCAAAACCCAAAATGAATCAGAAATGTCTCAAATTTCCCAGGATGCAGTGCGCTGCCGTGACTCCATCAAACAAATACTACCATCAGCGTGTATTCATTTGTTCTGCCTTCCAATCTGCATATTCATTGTGTGCACTAGAGTGCACTTGAATACCCTTTTACTGCAGTACTCTTTCTTTTTCCCACTGAAAACAGCTTCCTCAGAGAGATGCAGTTAAACAGACTTGAGTTGAGAGACAGAGTTAAGCTCCCAGTATGTGGTCCTGCCACTGTATTCCTGCTTCCTTAATGAAAGAGCACTTCAGTAGTGAGGAGAAGATAAAAACAACAAAGAGCACTTCACCAAGATGCCGAGCCTTGCATTAAAAACTACTCTCTTCTGTGATGCAAGTACAGTATAATTGGCTCCTGCGTTATGTGCATTATTTCTGTGGTGATTTGGGGGAAACGTTTAGAGGAAAGTATAGAGCAAACCGTGCCTTTTAATATCTTCAAAATGAAACTACAGATGCAGGTTCTGGTTTGTTAGTGTTGCTGATAAGTACAACTTGTCATGTACTGAGATTGTTGGCAGTTGGATCGTACCTTCCTGCCAGCACTCTGTGTCGGACCAAAAAAATAATCTCAACATTGAGAGAATGAAACTGAAGAATCCCAAAGAAACTTATTATTCCTGCTGCATGAGTGCAGTGGTGGCATCCCTGACTTTTTACTGTGGGTTGAGACACAACTGGAGGCAATGGAGGCACACAAGCAGATGTGAGTTTGCTAAAGGAGACGCGACCTTTGTCAGTCACCCATCAACACAAGTGCACTGGTAGATTGCAGAGGTTTGACCAGCCGTCTAATTTCCATGCCTCATTTATTCATTCCATTGTATTATTACAAAAATATTTGATATCAGACTCTCTAAAAACTACAATGTTTACACCTCAGTTTAATTTTCAACACGACATTTAAACTCCAGCGTATCTTTCAGCGTTTTCAGTTCAGCTGAAGCTTCAACTCTTCATTCAAATTATTTCTAATTCTCACGTCTTTCTCCACAGTGCTGCCTTTTACTGCTTCAGATTCAAATAGAGGTTCAGTGCTTTAACTGCAGCTGTTCACACATATTTTAAGAGCTTGAAAAATCAACTTCCCAATTTAATTCAAGGTTTGTTTTTTACTGTTTACTTCTTGCATTGTCTACTTAGCACTGGCTTTTGTTATGGGGATGGATGACTGGTAACTAGCAGCAGTCCTCTGTCAGATCACTTTCACATGTTGATAACTGCCTGAAGAGTCTGACTGTGCATATGTATCTGTGATATAGTTCACTCAAAATTTCTACAAGAAAGCGACAGAAGTATGCGTTAGTCTAATTACTTTCTGCTTATAATTACACAATACAATGTAATAATTACAGTTGAGCAAATCAACAGCTGTCCGTGTCGACTGTCACATCGTTTGTATTTTGAAGTCGAGCTAATTATCTCCCATTTTCACATCCTGAAAAGAAGAATCAAATTTTCTTCCACTAGAGAGTTGTTGTAAAGTTAGTCACACAATTAATAGATTTGTTCACTTTGCTAACTTCCAAAAGTTTCTCGCAAATGAGCACAAACTGCTGCCGTCGACCCAACAGCAAGGAAAACTGCACTGTTTTTGTCTATATAGACATTTTAAGGAAGCACAAACAGCAGGGAGTAAGTACTTAAGATCGCTCACAGCTGTTAGATGGCAGAGATGTGTGGACCAATTTTTGCGGCAGACATCTTGACTTGTCATCACAGGGGAAACACAGGTGTATTAATGACGGCTGCGTTCCAGGGGAGGTCCTGCTATTGTTTTCTGCTGTCATGGCCGACTGGGACATTTGAAGGAAGTGGGTCAAATATCTGCCATGAAAAAACATCTGTTGCCTGTTGAGCTGCATAAAGTGCAGTTAATTATCTGTTTGACTGGGTGTCAGTCTGTCAATATGAGCCTGTCCAAAAAACAGTATGAATTAGCTTAGAGGCTATATCAAAATATGGGGTTTTGATTATTTCCTTTTTTTTGGTGCATATTGTCTGTAAGGGTGCCGTGTCAGTGTGGCATCAGTCTCATCTTTCATGTCTTTCTGAAGTCTATTTTTCAAGTGAGGATGTGTAGGTTAGAGTCTCACACCACGCTTGTATACGAGGAGTATGTGGTAATACAGGACTATCTCAACACCCAGGGGTTTCTAATGTGTATTTGTTTAACTTTTTTCTATAATCAGACACGTAATCCGTCAAAAAATATACCTGACATGTTTCAGACACTTCCGTCTTCGTCAGAGGCGTCACTGGGTGTTGAGTGGGTCGCCTGTGGTTCGTAAGATTGTGGGTTCGATCCCCAGCTCCTCCTGTCCACATGTCGAAGTGTCATTGGGCAAGACACTGAACCCTAAGTTGCTCCCAATGGTGGCTAGCACCTTGCATGGCAGCTCTGTAGCCATTGGTGTGTGAGTGTGTGTGTGAATGGGTGAATGAGATTCCTTGTAAAGCGCTTTGGGACCTAGCTAAGGTCATGAAAGCGCTATATAAATTTACTCCATTTACCATTTGAGTGACATAAACAGCTGATGTCCACTGAGGCGATGTCAACCTGTAAAATTTGACATTGGACAGTGACGCCTCTGACAAAGACGGAAGTGTCCGTCAAAACATGTCACATATGTTTTTTGACAGATTATGTGTCTGATTATAGAAAAAAGTTAAACAACCATAAAAACATGGACACTATGAACCTCATTGGTCTAATGTGTGTTGAATTAAAACCTGAACTCCAGAGCATGGACCAGACCCAGTAAAGTCCTCCCTATCCATACTACCACACTTTAACCAATGAGTGGTGATTGTTACCACGACTTTGGGGTCATCAGGTGGGAACCTCCCTTCAACGATGTTTCATCTTGTTGGTCCCACAACACCTCCAAGAGGCTAGACAGTCATCACTGGTGTCCCAGAGTCACTCCCCTAATGCCAGCCATCACTGCTTCTCCAAAACACCATTATTTCTTTTGCCTTGTCTACACCACCACAAACCACACTATCATCACCTCCCCCAGCCTCTCAAAGACTGAACCAATAACAACGGGGAGGGATACAAACCCTGGCTCTGGTAGAGGGTAGACAAAGAAGAGGTATAGTTAGAGATGAAAGTAGGGATGGGATACAGACCCTGGTTCAGGTAGGAGGTAGTGAAAGTATAGAGGGTGCTGAAGGTGGAGGCAGCATACAATAAAGTAGCAGATCATGATTTTTAAACTCATTGCTCAACTAGTTAGCATCACAGAGCACACAACTCCACCAAGGCTTTGTCTGTAGATTTTCAACCAAATCAATTAAGATGTGACACATTTATGAAGAGTTGAAACTTCCTGCTGTTTTCTATCTACCACTTCCTCCTTTTCCTATGTCCAATAGTTTTCCTGTACTGTTGCTAAAAGATGGACAGACAGATGGATAGACAAACCAACCATCGCAGAAGTTTTTTGTTTTCATATTTTAGGTCATGTTTTGTGTGTCGACCTTAGTGTGAATTATTGATTTACTCTGTTTGTACGTTTGCTCCCTCAGATTTTGAGTTTATAGCTTGAAAAACAAGTAGAAAAATGTTCATTTACAATCTCAAATCCTAGTTCAAAATGTTCTGGTGAAAACTTAATGATGCTCATGTTTGTGCACGCTCTTCAGTTTCATTGTGGACTCCTACATTTTTAAAAAGGGATCTGCGTGTGCTTCATCGGTACCATCTTTCAGCTCGAGGGTTCCTCCTTTGTATGTTGCAGGATGTTAAATGTTCATTGCTCCTCGGGGGTAAAGGTTTGTTCAGTGGCAGTCATATTTCCACAGTGTTCCCAGGGCAAAGTCTGCAGGTGGCTCCTGCAGAGTTTCTGTCCACAGTGTAACATCAGCATGTCAGTAATCACAGAGCGACAAAGACGATTTTAAGAGAGAAACATCTGTTGTCATTCCCCGTTGTGCACTACAGAAAAATCCACATCAGGAGCTGCTACTTGAAGCAGAATTGATGTGTGCCACCACTGATCTGTGTGTTCCTGTTCCTGGTCCTAACTCCCCGTGGCTCGGTGGGAACACAGCCACACTTGGCTAAGTTTGTTTGTGAAATGTTTCTGGACTTTGATGAAGGAAAAGACGACCCGCTGAGATTAAGTTCGGTGTGTTTGTGTAGGTGTGTGTTTGTCTGTGTCTATATCTCAGACACAAACTTTGCCTGAAGTACTTTGAATGGGCTCACTTAAACTGTGTCTGTGTGTTCGGCGCTACATGAAATTCAGTATATTTCAGGTTATAAAGAAGTCATCTGCAACACTAGACAAATGAGAATGTAATAATTTAGAAAAACAAACCTTGTTGACGACTAATTTTAATGGCTGTTTGATTTTTCGGTGTTGGCCTTCGTTGTGGAGCTTGTTTGCAATTGTCCAGAGCATTCAGAGTTTTATTTTCCAGCTAGTTGTTGGTTTTATTTGAAATAAAAACATGTATTCTTCCAGACTAAAACACCCAGTTCAAGGAGCCGTTTGACTTTGCCAAGGTACCGCTGCTTTCATCTTTGATAGTTTTTCACTCTCAGCTCAGCGGTTTATTCAGTCACAGAAAAACACATCAACCTTAAACACGATAAAATAACAGAATAAGTAACTCCTTAATGTAGCTAATGAATGTGATGAACATCTCAGGCAGTTTTCTGAGCACTTCTGTTTTACAAAGCAGGGTCACCGTGAATACACTGCAGATTTATACAGTACATCTTTCTCATTACACTCTTGAGTCTAACACACTGTCACAATATCGTTAAGTTATATTTAATTACTTAATAGACGCATCTTTCTGTCTTCAAATTTCTACACTACTTCCACGTAGCAAAGGTGAAGAGTTTGAAGTAGCATAACTCTGCAGCTCTGTAATAAGACACTGGACAGATGTGCATTTACATAAATAACATCCTCACTTTATGATGCTTTTAAACCTCCTGCAAGAGCAGCCAAAACATTATGACACCAGCCTGATATATACAACTGTCCAAGGCATCAAATCTGACCTTAGCAGCAAAGTCCTGCAAGTTGCAAGATCAGACTTCTTCATGCAACTTCCTGTCACCAGTTCATGGTCCGTACATACTCACCAAGCCGTTTCAGATATGCTCCGACCAAGTCATGTCCTGATAATGATTGATCAAAGGTCTTGTCCAAACACACTTATGAGATTACCAATGATATTTGCTCCAACTGCAATCATCATGGTGTTCTCGATATATCACATCCACTTCCCTCCTATACTTAAATCTGCATACTGCCCTTATTGAATCGAATCGCAGTTCAGGAGAACCAATCAGATAAGTCCAGTGAATGATTAATTCCTCCTAATGGGTGGGTGACGAGGAGTATTTGGAGCCGGTGCCCCAGCGGGATGGCCCTGCCACCTCTACTCCCCAGCGAACGGCACCCCCGTTTGATCTGCACTAATCTAATTAACACTTTAACAGGAACACCTGGGCTCTTCACTGAAGGATCTGTGACTGCCGTGTACACACACACACACACACACACACGCACACACACACACACACACACACACGTGCACACACACACACACACACGTGCATGCATGCTTCCCAGATGGGCCTTTGATAGCTCTGATGGTAGCAGGCACAGGAGGATGATTGCACTTAACTCAAACGCTCTCTCACACACACACACACACACACACACACACTCCTGCTCTCACACATGCACAAAATGCATGTTCCGCTCTTAGTGTGGGGGCATGTGGTAATAGGAGACTATTTCAGTCCCTAATATACATCTAACTGCTCACTAAATGACACGATTAGACTGTGGTCTGATGGTGCACCTGATTAGATTAGCCCCGGCTTGCGCTTTCTGCTCTAACTCACCGCAGCCTTAAACCCAACCTTGACCCCAATTAGCCCCACACTCATCAGAGAGAGCTGAGGGACACCGGTGCTGCAGCAGCTTATCATCCTGCTACTAATTGGCCTGATGAGGCGGGATAAATATGGTCAATGCTGCAATGCAAGCCCCCCCCCCAGTCAATATGTAAAGTCGAAAAAAAAATAAAAAATAAGGCACAAGAGAGGCAGTAACAGAGAAGACATATGTGAATTTTGCAGTTTTATTTTTATGCATTGCAGTCAAAATAATGTCAATCTGCACTTCATGTTGTAGTATTGTCAATAAAGTTGTGTTAAATCTTGCCCCCTGTCAGAATTGACCCAGAGATAAGGGTTAAATCTGAGTTGGTAGTCAATGTGAATGGGCCAAGACCCCTTAGCAAGCTATATTCCCAGTTGATCAGGGATCAGATGTGATCTGACTTTGGTCTCATTAAAGATGGAAATTTAATTTAATGTTATTGAGGTTAAACATTTTTTTGTGACTTTTCAACTCCTCTGAACAGCTGAGAGAGGAACATACTGAGGTTATTATCTACTAACAAGCATAACTTTACCATGTTTACCATATTTGCAGTGGGTGCTAGCATGCTATCATGACCCTGATATCACAAGTAGATATTATTATATTAGTAATAAAACAATTAGTTTTGTAGATATTTAGTATTTGACTTCAGCTTGGGGCAAAAAATTCCAGAAGATTTTCAAAATAAACCTCTGAAGATCCTGAATGTCTATTTTATGTAAGTTGTTGTCAAGGTATTTCAATTTAAAGAAAAAAAAAATCAGCTCAATGAGGCACCAAAGTTATTATTTCTCATCATCCCTGAACAATGTACAGAATCTGAGAGACATTAACTTTCTATGACAGGATCAGATAAACCATGTGGCAGTTTAAAATGTGTCAAATACACCACATCATATATGCATCCTGTGTGTCCTGTGCTTATTTAGACTTATTTAGTACAAATCCCTCTGTACAAGCAATGCACTGCAATCCACAGCTTCACAAACAAACTTTACATCTTTAGGTTCAAGTGTTTCTCAAAATGTGAAAAATGTAATTGAAGTGTTAGGGAAGTTTCTATAATTGTCAGTGCCAGATGTTATCAACATTCAGAATCAGCAGAGCTCCTGTTTCTGCTGTTTACCACGATTTAGGAAATAAAAGCAGCACATCCAGTCAGCAGCAGTCCACAGAATGAAAACTCTTCATTAATGAGCAAGAAAGCAAGACTCATGCAAATCAGCTGGACGACAGACAACAGCTCAGATGTAATTTTCCACAGTGCTACAGTAGACAGCACGACTTGTCATATGTCAAAACAGATGGACTGCAGCAGATGAAATTGTGATTTCAGTTGAAGAACGACAAGATGATAACACACAGTGGACGCGTTGTTAAGTTAACCCTCCACTGCCTGAAAACATTTCATTTTAAATCACTGTGAAGCACAAACTGTTATCAGCAAAGTATGTTGTAAGAGACCAGGTCCTTCGGTGCAGCACCCTGAGCCCTCCTCATTAAGCTCCTGCAGACAGTTGATGTTAAGATGCATCAGCTATTTGATTGGAGGAAGCGTTGATTTGGACTTTGCTCTGAGGGGGCTGTTAACTGGTGATTTCTGAGGCTGGTTGCTGTAATAACTTTCCCTGCACATTCCTCAGGAGAGCCAATTTGATCATCATCATCAGCCTTTGATTGTTTCTGAGACTGAATCAGAAAAAAACTTTCAAAGTTCTTGAGATTTAACTTGTGAATAGAATAATTGATGTTGCTTCTCTTCACTTAGCTGAGTGATTCATGCTTTAATGGAGCAGTCTGACAGGATTGTTTGTGGTGTAGACTTTACCTCAGCACTACACAACTGACTCAAAGCTATTCCAGGAGGCTGAAGCTGGTTAAAATACTACAAATGTGCAAAACTTAAAGAAGTCTGAAATAAGAAATGTTGCTTTAGTTTACTACTTAACCCTTAAAAGACCCTAAGGACATGTTGTGCCTTTTTGTTTTCAAGCCATTTTGGCTGTGTTGAATGAATACAGTTCAAAATTGCCAGAGGATATTTATTTTTAGAAAACTTAAGAATTTTGGTTTCAGTTCTTTAATTAGCTTGAAATGGCTAAGCTATGGGAAAAACCGCCTTACCACACTCCTGGAGCCCTCTGAACAACAGGAGGCTTCAGACTCCATTATATCCAATGGGAAAAATACAAGAATTTCATGCATTGGCCTACAATGGGAAAATGGTTGAATCTGATGGAAAACAGTAAAAATGTCAAATATCACTATTTTTCTTCCAAATAAAATGCTGACATTACAGAATGCAAGCTTTTATACTGCAGTGGCAGGGAGATCAAAACATGTGGTTTGAATGGTTTTCAATGGGGCATTTTTTGCCCTTAGGGACAAATAAGGCAGTTTTTTCTTAAATCTGACAGTGCAAAAAAAATAATTATGCATCAAATTCAATGTTACTGCCAATCATTGACCCATCTCAGGGTCTAATAATAATAACAATCAAATTCTCATTCAAATGTGTTTTATGGAAATTATTTGCATTATTTGTTTTTTTCCATAAAAAAAACAGTAGATATTTGTAAACATACCGGCCTTTAAAGAGTTAAAAAAAATAAATACTAATTGTTATTTGATATGTATGTTTCAGACTGAAGTAGTTTCAAAAGACTGAATCGTTTAAAGTGAAAAAAAATATTAATATATAATATTTTTATGGCAGTATTTGGGAAAGAGACATTTTTTGGCCTTAGGGACAAATAAGGAAGTTTTTTTTAAGGATCTTCTAAGGGTTAATCCCATTTTTGTGTTACTTTTCTCCAACTCCAAAGTTTGTATCTAAATTTTGACTGGTCCTGGATAAACAGATGGAAATACTCCACCACCATCCATGCAACAATCACTGGAGCCCACACATTACAGTGATGCCAGGATCTCAAATGTCCATTAAGGATGGACGCTCCAGACCTGACAACTCAGGAAAAAGTGCTGCGTTTAACTTAACATGTCTGTGTATAATGATCACAGCTCCATTTCCTGATAACGATTGATTTTTCAGCGTTAAGAGCATTCTTACAAAAGCTCTTAAATTCTTACACACCCTTCCCAGAACACCACTTAAGAGCAAGTCCATACATTAATAGCTCCAGGTGAGCTGTCCATGGTGCTGAAAAGAACAAGCAGGAGGGATGCTGTGTGTTAAAAAGATCCTACAATATATTCATACATATATATAATTTTACATATGGAATTATACAGTTTGAAGCCTACAATGTTCAGTTTGTTGCCCTTAATGAATAATAAAAGTAAATGGAAGAAAGTTTTCATAGTCTTCACTGCTGGTTAGGGTGGATGCTGCTGCTCTGAACTTTGGCACAATTTTATAGATTTTTAAACATTTATTCATGAGTTTTTCTATTTTCTTTTTTTCTTTTTTAATAGTAAAATCTAAATGTCTGGCCAAGTTTTATTTATTTATTTATTTTCAAATTTGTGTTACAGCTGTAGAGAGGGTGTTAGGATTTGTTTAGAATTATTTTGTTTCATTGAGTTAATTTTATGTCTTGCAGTTGATTCAACTAAATTAATTTAGATTTGTTGGGTTTATTTTGTGTGGGATTTAGATGGAGTTCGGGTTTACTTTGCTTTGATTTTTGCTTTTATCATACTTTGTTGAGAATTGTTCTTTTTACGGTGGGTTGATCTTTTAGTGTTGATTTTTTGGTTTTAGGTTAGATATGTATTTTGTAGGTCATTTTATTTTGGAATTTTGATTT
>OOFC01047678.1:7464-21553 GCA_900323345.1 Pseudochromis fuscus
AATCATAGCCTAATGACAGATAATCTCAAGAACACTAAATGACTTTAATCCTTGCCTAATGACAGATAATACCACTGCGCTCCGACTGTGTGTGTGTGTGTGTGTGTGTTTGCTGATTTGCATTTTCGCCCTGGTCCCCTCTGTGTTTAAATGATGGTGAGTCACTGGTTCCTCTGAGTCACCACAGTCCCAGTCCGACTAATAAAGTTAAAACTTTGTAGTCAGTTTACTCTGTGCCTGCAGGGAGAGACAGAGGCGTCCTGTCCTGTCCTGCCTCAAAGTCAAATGATAAAGCTGTTTGTGGTGGTTTTCAGAAAGTTGAGGTTAAACTCCTTCATGTTCACACTGTTTCTTCCCGCTTGTCCTGCGGTAAAACTTTACGGGGGTCGATGAGATGGACAGGTAATTATATTTTCTCTGCCTTGAACTCAGTGACCAGTGTCTAAGCTAATTAGGCTGTACGATGTGCATGGTTTGGTTTGGTTATTTGCATGCTCGGTGTTGAAGGAATGGTTTGATTATTCAGCTTCTGCAGGCTGGAGGCATTTCATATGAGTTAGAGTAAATTATTGAGATGCTGGAGGCTGAATGGCAAATTCAGGGGTGTTATTACTCACCCAATGAAGGCTACTGGGTGCCTTTAGAGCGACTTGGTTATTTAAGCCGTGGAGGCTCCAGGGGAATATTAGGAGTGCTTGATTAAATCTCCATGCTCATGAAGTATCCCTCATCTGTTCCAGGATTAATCTGGTCGGGGAAACGCTGAGGATGGAGGGTGTAAATTTGATCTCATTTCAGGTGTTGCACACTCCTGTCTCGTGGGAATTTATTGCTTTTCGTTGAGCCGGCTGAGAAGAACAACGCCACGCCGTTTGGTGTGAATGTGTGGAGGAATTCCCTCCGAACCTCCCGCTCGTTTATGATTCATGAGAGGGCAGTGTTAAAGGGAGGAAAAGAGAAAGTAGCTCAGGATAAATCCCCTTCATATTTCTTCTTTAGTGTCATTTATGGAAATATGTGCAGGCAAAGTGGAGCCATGAATGGGATGTGATGGAGTCAAGGTTACAGAGCAAACGAGAAACCACCAGTCATGAATCTTGGTTTATTATCCCAGGAATATGTAGTTAAGTAAGGAGCTGACTACAGTCCATCCACGTGATCGTAGGACCTGCTGGACTGCTTTGTTTGTTCAAGGCCGCCCCCAGAAGAAATCTGGCTCCCTAAACAATGAAGCCATTTATCAAACGCGGCCGTCGTCATCGAAGATGACTTGTTGTCGCTTCAGATATCAGCTTTCATCTGTGGAGGTCATGATACTCCATCACTGCGAGGCAGTACTCTCAAACACTAAATGGATTTTACACTTAAAACTCTATTTGCAGCCGCTCATATATTAGTTATGACTGTCATAATTTGATATTATACTGGGGACATTAAACTTACCAACTGTAACTGCATTAGTTACCAAGGTCACCGTGCTCTTTCATTCCCCATTAAAGCAGAGATTAGCCTTTGACTAAACAGATTGTCCATGTAGGGAAAGACTCGGCTGCAGTCATGCACACATAACATATTTCTCCCAAGAAATGAAACATGTCACACGAGTAGAAAAATACCAACAAAGCATAAAAAGTCAAATTATTTATAGCCGAGGAGACATATTAACATATCTGAACATTGCAGCCTGTGGGGAGCATGCACGCATTAAGCTGAGGTCATACTTTACCTTTGGTCTGATGATTGTACTGGAAATAAAAGAGCAGAGATTTGTGATGTTACCAGCAACATTAAGATTAATCTTCAGGGGACTATGAGGTTATTCAACAAATTTCTTAAAGCCACAACCATCACTTTTCTTTATCTTTCAAGCAAAGTTAAAAATGAGACTTCCTGTAGTGTCACAAGTGGAAAGGAATAAATCTTTGAGGGATGTGAAAACGATTAATCTATTTATAGCCATATAGTAGTAATCTTTCTTTATGGAGTCGTTTTCAAAAGCCACACGGCAACGCATTAAAATCAACAATTTGTAAGAATAATTAAATTTTATGATGAAACAGATAAAACCAACTCCAGCAGTGAAACATAAAAGAAAATAAAAAGTAATAAAAACAGAAATAAAAAGGCAAAAAGACGTATCTTGACTCGTTTCTGTTTGGAGGGCTGCATCTGTAGATGTGATACTTGCCTTGTGAAAGTAAACAGTGTGATGGGTTTTCTCAGCATCGTTTGGCCTCTTTTCTTTGAGTTATAGGAAAGTCGCCACCATGTTGCCTTTGTAGTGAGTTGGATGTAACATAAAAGAAGTCTGATTTATTCCTGATGGGCTGCTCCCTCCCACCTTCAGGAGGAAAACAATACTTTCTGTTAAGTTGGGAAGTAAGATAGTCCAGTGGTGAAAAGCTGATTTTTTTGTGAACGTGGTTTTGGCGTCCCCACAAAGTTTTTTTTGCGGATTATATATCTTTGAGGGGTACTGATTCCAAATCCGATGGGTACCGGCTTAGCACCTTTGGGCATTTTGAGTAATATGCTAATTAAGGCGGCCATTACCGAAAATTTGTTTTTTTTGCTATAACTTGCTGATTTTTCTAGATACAAGGGAGATGTTTGTGTCTACCCCCAGGTTTTGAGGGTCTCTGAATCTAATTAAGCCATTACTAACACAGTTTGGCTATTAGCATATGCATTATATGCTAATTAGGGTACACCTCTTGTACAGATTTTATGAGTTTAAATCCCCAAATCAGTAGTAATTATAATGTGTGAGTGTTTCAACAAGATAGTTTGTTATTTTACCACAAAAGGGCAACAGTGTTCAGTCTGTTATAATGAGTAGAACTGGATTATACCCTGTTACAGCACAGGTACAGCAAAAATATGTAATAAAACCCAAAATGTAACAACTGGTCAATAATGTAACAAGATGCTGAGTCTAAAAAGTAAAAACTTTGCCCAAAATATAACAACTTCTTACATTTTGGGTCCTTTATTACATTTTTTTTTAGTACTTTTGTTACATTATCGATTAGTTATTACATTTCGGGTTTTATTACTTTTTTTTTTATAACAATTCAAGACGTTGTTACATATTGGGCTCTAACATCTCCTGGTGAAGGTTTGTTCTCTCTGATTGCTTTTGATTTTTAATTATTTTCACTTTGATTCCCCTTGCAGCAGAAGTACTAATTGAAAATGTGAACTAAAAATAGCATGTTGTGTTGTTTTTTCTTTAATCTTGTGAACATTATACGGTTTGGCTTTCAGCTGCTTGTACAGAAGCTCTGGGATTGGCTGTTTCTTTCCAAAATGCACCATTGGAGTCATAGTTAACTCTTCACCTGGAGATACAATGTAAACTGGCTACACCTTCACTTTATTTTCCAACCCAACTTCCTAATTGTAGCTGTATTTGTTTTCCAGCTACTGACCACAGCTGCCTGAAATGACCTCTGTGGCTTCACAACGCTTCATTGTAACAAGTCTTTAACATTTGTCATCAGTTAAAACAGTTGAGTTCAGCATGAGGCTCACGTTGTTATAAGCTAATCCTGGTTCACAGTCAGTTCTGAGGAGGCTCTGCATCACCTGGTCCCTCAGTCCGAGCTCTAAGGTGTGTCCTCTTTACACACCGGGATGGATGCTGATCACAGTTTAATGTTCTCTGTGTCGTGTATTTTTTATGAACCCGGTGACCACGGCAGCTCTGCAGCCCGCCGCCACTCTGAGGCTCTGCGGCGACTGCTGATGAGAAGAAGCAGGGCCGGTCAGTTTGTATTAGCGAGGAGGACGGAGCTGAGTCAGTGGCCATTAAAGAGCGAAGGGTTCGGCTGAATTTCAACACAACAAGACGGGGCTAAAATCCGAGCCGAGCCCTTTGAGGTGAAACCAGAGGAGCGCGAGGGGAAGGCAGGGACAGCGTGGGAGAGCAGGATGAAGTATTGAAAGGATAAACTTCAGGGGTCAGACTCTGCAGGCTGTCTGCTGGTACTATTCCCTCTGTGTTTCTCACAACTGCAGTGACATTTTCTACTGCCTTTCCCATTTTATCCCTCACTGACTTCACTGTGTGTGTGTGTGTGTACGTGCCTCCATCTGCTTTCACCGTCTCACATCTTTGAGATGATTTGACTTCGTGAGATGAAGGAGGAGGAGGAGGAGGATGACAGAGGAGAGCAGGTATGAGGGAAAGTAAAATAACGTAGTGCAGATGGAGATAGAAACGAACGAGAGAGGCAGGAAATAGGATGAGGAAAAGCGGCAAACAGGCGGTGGATAATAGTGTGAAGAAGAGAGAGGTAGAAGAGGGGGAAAAAGGGATGATAGGAAAGTGTGTCTAGCTAATAGTTCCCCCTGTCTGTTTCCTGCTGTGACATTCTCAACTGCTTCTACAATTTCACCCCCACTGGCTTTTAAGAGTGTGTGTGTGTGTGTGTGTGTGTGTGTGTGTTTCCAGCCCCAAGAGTCCTGGTTTTCTGCAAGGCGGCAGCACTATACATATTAATGTCTGGCCAGAGAAGCAGAGAAGTGAGCGTTTAGGGAAGAGCTTTTTTCCTCCGAGTGCTTGGATGTGTCTCTTTTTGTGTCACCATTACCTGAGACAGTTTCCACAGATGTTATCTCCGCTTTAACAAGAGCTCATTTCCTTGGGTTTCCCATCATTAGATGTGATCACAGCTGCAAAGGTACGCACACAAAGGCATCACCAGTGTAAAGATGCACTAATAGATATTCTTAGAGCATCAACAGATCAAATATCGGTGCAAAGGGGGCGCTCACAGTGATGGATCCACGGAGAATTATCATCCATCTACTGTCTCTCAGCTCATCGATTTGGTTTAATGACCCACAGCCTAACAGGTTCAGGTCATTGTCAGCGCAGCAGGCAGATGATATCAGCAGAAAACCTCCAAAAATACCAGGGACGGTAGAAATATGTGTTTTCATCATGTGATGACTTCAGTTTTTGTTACGTTGTATTACTTCATGTTACATCTCTGATATTACACAGTGTGGACAGTGCCAGTGCTCAGCTCTTCATTTATTAACAACAGCAGTTTTCCTAATAACACACACATACTGAAACACAACTCAAACATTATGCTCCTTAACGAGTCCTTAGACAAGATCATAAATGTGTTAAAACAACACTCTGATGTGGGTTAAAGCTACAAGTGAAGTTATATTTACTTTGTTTACTGTATTAAATATGATTAAACCAAAGTGTTGTACAATAATAATCCTGTAGACCTAAGCAAATATTTGCCTTCTTTGTTGGAACAATATTGATTTTACAGTTTTTCTGGATTAATCGAATTGAAAATAACATTCAATTCAATAACATTTCACCATGTTGTCACCTGTGATAATGAAAGAAAATGTTGAAAGTTAAATTTTCTGAATACCTCCTTCAGAGTTACTCATTGAGACAGTCAGTCATTTTTTTCTTTCTTTACAATATTCAGCAATAAGCAGAAAGCAACAATAACACCTTGTTTTCATTGGTTGCCATGGTGACTCATCGCATTAGGGATACATTGACGATGGCTGTCATGCAGGCACTTATCTCCTACAACTGAGATCAACCTGCAGGAACCAAAACCTCAGAGTTTATATCTGAGCTACACTCAGTGGAAATAGTTGCTGTTGTTCAGATTAATATCAATCATGTCATTAACATCGGTCATAACTTCATCATCAGCACAGAAATACCACATTGGTGCATCTCCAACTCTATTTTAAACACATTTTTATCTCGCTCTGTGTCTTCTGGATGTGTAAATAATACTCACACCTCAGATAACAAATAAATAGATAAATAAATACAGCTTTAAAGCAGAACCAGTGAAATTCTACTTCAAATACCATAGAAAAATATTCATATTCATGTTGTGGCTGTTACACTTCAAACAACAGCACTAAAGACATTATCTGGAAAACATATGATACACATCAGTCAAAGACAGAAGATATTTTTCTTATTTTATTATAGAAAAAACAGTTGTAATTTACCTGATCCTTCCTCTGACTTTCCTATTATCACAGCATATAATCCTGTTATATTTCAGAGGTGAAATGTAAGTGCTGCCCAGCTCGTATGTGAGCAGAGTCTGTGATGGTCCTCCTGGTCCTCAGGGAGCAGAGTGTAGCTTCAGGAGGTTTCAGGTCTCGACCGGTCATATCGCAACAGTGTGATAAATTTGAACCCCGGCAACCAAACACCAAAAAAAAATTGAATTTCTGTATAGAGTGTATTATCAGCTCGGAGATAAAACACTCCAAGCTGCAGCAAAAGATTCAATTTAAGGCAGGCTGAGAACAAATGTGTGTAATACTGGTGGGGAGCGATTCCAGCTACAATCCTCTGCTCCCTAACCACCACCACCACCACCATCATCATCATCATCATCACCATCATCACCATCAGCAGCAGCAGTCCCAGCATTTTTCTGAAGAGCAGGGTTTATCAGTTTGTGTGTTATCTCATATAAAGGTTGTGTGCTTCTCTTTTTGTAATTCATGTGAGCTGGACTCCTGTATCGCTCGGCTGGTCAATTCAGGACTTTCTACTTGTACAAGTTCTACTGCAGTATTTCCAGATACTGAGCGTTTTGGCTCCGGTCGGGGTCGGGGTCTTTTATTTACCTCAGCAACACAGAGTAGCTGGAGACAGGTCTGTGTTGGAGGCGGGGCTTCATGTCTGATGTCCTGTGTTTGATCAGTACAATCAGTACAAGGCTTCAAACAGGATCAGGAGCAGATCAGATCAATACATCAAACACACTGTATTACACTGTTACCCCTTTAAAAGAGCAAACATGGAAATACTCTAGAGTCTTCCAGGAGTTTTTTTTCTTTGTGACTTTGTAACATTTTTGTTTGTAACATTTTTAAGTTGATAACCGAGGTTAATGAAGTTGTCATATATGGTCACTTGACAGTCCAGGGTATCAGATTTTTTAAAATCTATTTATTTAGTTACCGTATTTTCCGGACTATAAGCTGCTACTTTTTTCCGAAGCTTTGAACTTAAACACCGGTGTTTCTCATGTATCAGTGGCATGAAGCTCATTTGCTTTTTACAAGCTAGCAAGCTCCGTGCCGCCGATACATTTAGCGTCGTCACATCAGACCCGGTCAGAGTGGACCACATGAAACTGTTTGAATACATTCAATAGCGGCTTATAGACAGGTGCACTCAATAGTCTGGAAAATACGGTATTTATTGTTTAGTATTTAACATGAACATTTACTTATTCGAGGTACTGACACTGGCCCTTTTCACAAATATCAAACAATATATATATAACATGATGTAAAAGATGTAATGTTACGTAACTTAATGTCATATTTAACATAACATTTTTCCTAAGATTGAATTTTGTCACATTGCAGAGAAGGAAGTGATTAACTATGGTAATTTGCCAAATGAGAGGTTCATACAGACTTGATAATCCCTGTAATTATTTCAAAATAAAAGCCCGTTAGTGCGTCAGGGGACAGAAACTCTTAACTTCTTTTTTGTGAAGCATTTGCAAGCACACATTACCCAGTATGTGCATCCTGGTTTCCCCTTCATTATCAGAAACCACGCTTTTCAGGAACTATAGTTAAAACCATTTCTCATGTATATTTATAAACCAAAACAAAAATCACAACTGATTGTTAAAAACATTAAAATAAAAACACCTTACATAATGAGCTTCTGTGTTCTCTTGGTTGAAAACAGAATGAACTGTGAATGAAGGGATGTGAACCTGTTAGATTTGACAGTGGAGACGTGTGAAGAGGATCCATCAGAACCTGTCCCCGTCAACATCAGCTGGAAATCTCACAGTGGCAGCTCTGCAAACTGTTGTTGTGCGTTGACCCTCCAAGTTCAGATAAAGATATTGTTGAAGGGATCAGTTCAACTCTCTGTACATGTGTGGAGAGAAGTGACGTTGAGAGTGTACAGTTTGTAACAGTCAGTCAGGACAGCAGAAAACATCATCGAGGCTGACCTGCCCTCCATCCAGGACCTATATATTTAGGAAGAGGGCATGTAGTATCACTGCACGTCCTCCACACCCTGAACACAACCACCTCCACTACCTGCCCTCTGGGAGGCGCTACAGAGCCCTGCACACCAAAATAACCAGACTCAAAAAAACTGTTCCTCGCTCTGATAAACACTTTAATCAGTCTAACACTCCTTTTCCAATAACTCTATTTACTGTTAATAACTCTTCATTTTCTTTCATCGTCCACTGACCTCATGTAAATATTGTCCTTGTCTTAATCCATATTGGTTTTTATTGTTTAGAGGGCAATGTGAGACAAGTTCCTTAGTGTTGAAGGCAGCCAGTTCATTGTGTACCCATCAGGACGGGTACACCATGAATTTCCTTCACTGTCACCTTCACTATCTTCTCTGAACCAGTGTAGACATTAAAGTGGACCTGGGTTAACAACTGCAGCATCTGAGATCTTCCTTCCTCATGTACAGTCGGCCATTGTGGTCCAACAGTGTTGCTGTCAAAGGTCGCCTTGTTTTCCAAATGGCTCGGCCCAGTAGTGTTGTACTTCTCAAGTGTTTGAAGTTTTTTTTGTAGTTGGAGAAAATATTCTTTGACCTGTTTGAAAAGTATTCAGTGATGCTGACTGTTTCCTACCCGGAGGCAGGCTGACAATACCACAGCCACCAGCAAACTGTTTTTCCTAGTTTGGATGACTGTGCAGGGGACACACTGCAGCTCAGGGGGAAATCTGCTGCATGAACACAACTCCCCCGAGACGCACTTACTCTCCTTTCTCTTTGGGATCTATTAGACCCACCACGCTGGGGTCCGTCCCATCACTTCAGAAGGATGTGACCGACAGGCTGTGACAGGACATATTCACCATCACTTCCTTCATTTCTGACCAGCGCTCTAATTGGGGTCTTACTGCAGCTCCCCCCAATTACTCTGTCCTGTGAAGGTTTGGTAGCTCAGCCTGAGAGTTCTGCATCGTCTGCACCACTTTCCTGAAAAAGGACAGAAAACTCTGGTGTTAGTTAAAGAAGTCCTTGTAGCCCTTTGTGTTTGAGCCCTCAGGAAAGCTGAGTGGGATTGTTGGAGAGGCGGGGGAAGATGGACAACATCAAATTATCTTCTTTTTTTTTTTAGAGAGCACTTATCTTTTAATGTCTCCCGAGGGAGTGTGGCTGTAAAGTAAAACTAAGTAGATGCTTGGACTGCGGCTCCTGCTGTGGTTTAGTGAAGGTGTAAAGAGGCTGCACACAAACACACTGAGGTAGAGAGGGAACCACTCTGAGATGCTTTCAGTCATGACGTCCAATTTCTCTTCTTTGCAGCTCATATAAAGTGTGTGTTATAGCTGTGTCAGTGCACTGAGGGTTTCTGCTCCCTGTGCACCAGCTCTGGTGATGAATGTGGAAAGTGGAGGTGGGATCTTCATAGCTCTGCTGTGCTTGGGTCTGCAGCTCAACCCTCAACAGTATCTTACAGATGCAGCTCTTCTTCTGTGGTTTATAGATCTGAGATGAAACCCTTTAAATAGACAAAGTAAAGAAGTGCAGTGCAGCCTTGCATTGATGCTTTGATTATTTTCTTACTCTTAAACTCACTTTTTTGGCTTCTACTCGAGAACAAATCTAACTAGAACATCTTAACCCTCTCGCTGGGTCTTTGAGTTTTCATGCAGCACGGACTAACACGTGACCCAGTGCCTAAAGATTTTAAGCAAGCTTTATTTTTGTCATTGTTGCATGCTGCACACAGTACAAAGACACACAACGAAATGGCATTTCCACCCCATAGAGAGGGGATAGGGTGAGGGTGCCGCGGATCCCAGCGCACCCTGCAGCAGTTAGGGGGAGAGGTGCCTTGCTCAAGGGCACCTTGGCAGTGCCTTGGAGGTGGACTGGTCCCTCTCCAGCCACCAGTCCACGCTCTGTAAAAACCGTAATCGCCCAACGTGGGGCACGAACCCACGACCTACAACGATGAGATGAACCTGAAGTCCACCTGACACTGCATTTTGAGAGAATCTAACATCCACACTCTGTATTTCAGGCACAAACAGGATGTGTAGGTGGGACTAAACATTTGGAGCGATTTGATTGGGGCGGCACGGCGGTGCAGTGGTTAGCACTTGTGCCTCAAAGCAAGGTTTGAAGTTCGAATCTTGGCTCGGGCCTTTCTGTGTGGAGTTTGCATGTTCTCCGGGTCCTCTGGTTTCCTCCCACAGTCTCAAGACAAGCTAGATTGCTAAATTGCTAAATTGACCATAGGTAGTCTGTAGTTTGAATGGTTGTTTGTCTCTGTGTTATCCCCGCGATAGTCCAGGATGTACCCCGCCTCCTGCCGATGACAACTGGGATCCCTGCAACCCAAGTGTGGAGAAAGCAGGCATAGAAAATGACTGACTGATTGATTGATTGATTGATTGATCACTGAAACACAACAAAATACTGTAACTAGCCAGATAGCTAACTATCTAACCTACCTGCTATGTACTACTGAGCTTTAACCTGGCTGAACTTCAACAACAGCAAATTCAAGGGTATAATTAGTTTGATTGAGTCCCATACACACTGGGGAGTGACCTCAGATTCAAAGGTTAGACCCGCCTCCTCACTCCTCTCTTCCTATCCAAATATGGTCAATTCTGGCTCCAAACAATCATCACACATGACATCACATTAGCTTAGTCCAGTCTGTGTATCGTCTCTGATTTGGATCTAACATCTGTGGATAAACCAGCCGTGTGCTACATTGCACAGTTTTAACTGCTCTGAACTGGAAGAGTGTTTTGAATATCAGT
Source organism: Pseudochromis fuscus (assembly GCA_900323345.1). Taxonomy (NCBI): domain Eukaryota; kingdom Metazoa; phylum Chordata; class Actinopteri; family Pseudochromidae; genus Pseudochromis; species Pseudochromis fuscus. Next base: position 18,274 of record OOFC01047678.1, read on the forward strand.
GCTGGTGCTCCCATAACACATGTAAAGGACGTTATTGGGTTTTGTTCTGGTAGACAAATCTTGGTCAGATGTGTATGTGCTGCTTTCAGCCTGAAACCACATTGAACAAGTGTAACATTTCCTGTTCCCCTGGGAGTCACCAAAGTTGTTTATTTTAGCCTAACATCAAGGTGTCTGATCCAGTCTCATATCAGCATAGACATTGTCATATATAGATGACTGCTGACCCCTAAAAAGACAAAAGGTACACCGTGCCTCCCTGACTCTCATTTGCATTAAAGCCTCTTCTACTGGTGCAATGCAGAGTTTTCAATTTTATGAATCTCCAGTGTCCAATTCACTGTTTCCTTTTTTGAAATAAATTAAATTTGCAGAGGTGCTCAGATGATGTGAGCATCCTTGCACCGTGTATTTCATTTGAATGACAGAACAAAATTACATTTTGCACCAAACACTTTTTTTCTTCCTCCATGGAGACTTGTTGGTCTGCTGCTTTCTATTAAGAGACATTTAGAGGCAAATAGATTAAAATCATTTACTTAGTGCAGCTGGTGAATTAGTGGATATTTGATGATACATGTGTCCTCCCGGAGCCATCAGTAGGAGTGATGTTGCCTGCAGCGTTCAATCTAAATCTGCATATTTCTTCTTTTGTGATTCACAGTGAGTGTTTTTTTTTTTTTTTTTTTTTAGCAGCGTTTGAACTGAACCCCGCTGAAAGTCTCATCTCCCGGCAGCTTGTTTCAACTCTCCGCCGGCGTTTTTTGCGAGTTAAACGTGGCAGTTTAAAGATGAAGAGAATTTAAATGGCGCCGTGATGTGGCTCGTTGCTGTTTTGATCACTTCATTTGGTTGATGTCTGTCTCCCACACAGCCACCCACATCGCTGATCGGTGTGACGAGCCTCAATAAGGACCGTGATTGTTCTCCGTTTTTCAAAGGCAGCGGCAGATTGGTGCAGAATGGTGTGTGTTTGTGTGTGTGTGTGTGAGGATGCCGTGTGTGGGCTTGTGTATATTCTGTAGATTGTGTTTTTGTACATAATGAGCTGATTACGTGGTGTTTTCTTGCCGGAAGAGGCTCCAAGGCCAGAATGAATCAACATTATGCAGGAGTGTGTTCGACATCTGGATGAAGGAGTGGAGATGACGAACAAATATTCTTGCTGTTGCTCTCAGCCAGAAGGGTGAAGTGCTGAGCTGGGAGGCTGTCAGACTGTTACCCAGCCAGAGGTGTCTGCAGAGAGGAAGAGGAGGAAGACGAACGTGAAGTGTTGAAGTTTTACAACCGAACAAAGCAGTGCTCAACTGTGAGAGAGAAAACTCTGAGCAACAGCTGCTGAGCTTAGATTTCCAGGTCACAGTAGTTTGTAACAATGTTTTCTTTGTGTGTGATGATGTGGATTTCCATCTGAATTAACTGTGATAACATGGTAACACACCTGAAACAGCTGTAAGACCGTTGTGCTCACATCATGCAGGACTGAATGGTTTGTTTTCCATGTTTTCTCAATGAATTCATGTCTAAAGGTGTTTTTTTCTTTCCTGTCTTTTTCCTCCGTCCTCTGTCTGTCTATCTGTGGTTAAAAATCAACACAGAAATGAAGATGATACAGTTGAATTATTATTTTTAACAGTAAAATAGTTTGATAGTGCAGGAAATAAGTTAATTCATATATTAAGTTAATTATGTTCACAGTGGTTATTTACATTTAAGTTTACAGAATTATTATTTACACATTTTAATTTGTGTTATACAAGCAGCTGCTGTTCTCATTCAGTTACATTTATCAAAGTTTTGCTAGCTCCTCATTGGTTGGTTCGGTCATGTGACGGTGTGAGCTCCTTCATTTTCATAAAGAATGATCCAGTAACCACCAACGAACCCTCTCGCTACACGATCTCAGACAGTTTGCTGGAGCTCAAATGTGGATTACACCTTGATGGAGGTTTGTGCTCGGAGTGTTTTCTAAATGCAGCTGAAATCACTTGGTTAAAGTTTAGCAACACCAACCCTAAAGTCACACTGTTCACATCTAAATGTAGGTTGGGGTTTGAAGAAGATGAACCACAATTACTGTGGTGGCGTCTCACCAGTAAACCAGTGAATCATCCTGGAACCTATTGTAAGACTTGAGGAAATGATGGTTGTGTTTGTTATCAGCTGCTCCAGTGACAACATAAAACTCCTAAAATAGGAGTTTTTAGATGTGGGAAATCTTCATTTTAAAAAAAAATACCACACACTCATGTTGTCTATCTAATGGTACGAGACCCTGTGAGATTATTAGTTGTTTGTACATTTCAGGATACATCTAGAAAATCATCAGAAAGTTTCATCAAAGTGACATTTTTCAGTCCTTAGTTCTCAACTTGTAGAAACAGCTTTTTGAATGTTATTTAATCAACAAAGCTGTAGTTTTCAGCAGTTTTCATGATTGATTGATGAAATTAATTGGACTGGACAAGTGACACAAAGCTGAAATTTGCTCTTTGTATGTTTTTGTGGATACCAACAGATTAGTTTGACGAATATGTCCATTTAAGTTCCCTAAAGCACAGTATGAGACAGTCCAAAATAGGGCTGCAACGATTATATTAAAAATTTGTCGACGCAGAAATTCAAGAGTCGTTGCGTCATATTATTGTTTTTGTCATTGGTAAAGTCAAACACCAGCCAGGAAAAAGTCATCTGTACTTGCAGTTTTCTACAGGAACTGGTGGGGGCAGTATCGCTCCCACTGTTGACGTTATTCACAGAAACAGGAAGGAGTGGAAGCACGACAGCGACAGGCGGCAGAACCAACCAATAAAGAGGGAAGATGCAAAACAGCACGGCTTTTTGATTTTTACGTTTTTTTTTTTCAGAAGGCTAAATAGCACGTTGGTCCTCTCCATGGGAAATGTGAGTACACAAAAACCAAGACGGACAGTCAACCGACACAAAGTATTACACACACTCTGCAGGAAGAAGTCTTCACTGAAGCACTTCCTGTTTAAAATACCACATTAACAGGAAGCATACGTTAGTTGGGGATTCTGCTAGCACTTAAGCTAACCCGTCGTCCAGCTTGCGACAAACCACACTCGTGCAAATTTTTATTGTTTGACAGCACTATTTATTACTGCACCTTAACAAGCATTAGTTATCCAATTATTCGATTAATCAATGGAATAATCAATAGATTATTCGATTACTAAAATAATCGTTGAACACAGCCCTAGTCGCATTTAATTGGAAATGTGAACAAACTCGCCAAATAATCCGAATTGAGCATTAA
>OOFC01047680.1:0-28535 GCA_900323345.1 Pseudochromis fuscus
TCTCCATTTCTCTTCTTGTTGTTATTTCAAACCGTGCAGACGTGTTTGAAATAACAACAAGAAGAGAAATGGCATCTGTTAGAAATCCTGCCCCATGGACTCAGGACAAGGTGCAAACTTCGTCATTACGTGGTCAGGAACGAAAAAATTGCATAAAAGATGACGTCACAAATGATGGCCAGCGACACGGAGGAAGGACTATCCTCGGCAATGTAAATGCAACCGAGGGGCCGATCCTGAGCGATCCGAGGCGAAGCGAAGCGAGTAGGTACCAGTGTAAATTAGTTTTAGCATCGTGCTCGCACTTGCACATTAAACAACTTATTCTGATGCTTGAATTAAACGTATTATGCCAGAATAAGCATTTGTTATTCTGGATTTCTATCCTAATATCTGAGACGACTTGTTTATTGTTGTACACAAAACACCAACCATGATAAATAATTAAAGAACTCCAGAAGAGAGGGGAAAAAAAAGCCTGTGGTTATTGTTGAGGAGACCAATCCAAGTACTTTTCATTTCCTACCGTCTCCCAGCAGTGTAGCTCTGGGTCACTGTTGTTACTCATGTATTTGTCCTCAGGAATTTGTTCATTTGTCTGCAGGAAATATTCTCTGGAGTGCAGCTGATACAGAGAGGCTCGCTTGTATTAACCACAACAAAAAGCAGACATTTAGGGATAAGGATCTCTTAGGTTTATCGATCAGGTAAAATCCCTCAGAAATGTAGCACCTAATGAAGCTGCAGACACCGGGGATTGGTTGTAAAGAGTCCAGAAAATCCTCTTTATTTGCTGTGGATTTGCAGACGACTGATATATTTTAGAGTTAGGGAGTTAACAAGGAATCATTTGTTTTGTCTATGTGTGTGTGCATATCTGAATTATGTTTGCCAAAACAAATATTTGAAGAAATAATCCATTTTTTTGTGCATTGTGAATTCAGAAGATGTGGTGTTTGGGAAAACCTCAATGCTCTGGTGAAGCTCTTTAGCTGAGCAATACACTGGAAGTACTTGTACAGTGTGTATTCAGAGGAACAAATACTGCTGTACTTGATGCATTCTTTAATACACAGATGTATTGTCGTACCCACCCTCCAGATACCATTGTTGGTTAGGTTTTTACTCTAGAAAAGGGTAATAATGGGAAGTGGGGGTTGTTACTTCCCTTCCTGTTGCCATCTTAAAACCAGCATACCATGTTTGTGTAATGTGGCCGCCAAGAGTTTTTTCTTTCGCCCTCGCCGACTGTACTTTCCCCGACTTTTGCTCCCATATCCTCTTTCCTCCACATTCGCTCATTCCTCCAGAGTGGGGTCATGGCGCATTGTTTAGCACATGTCATCCCGAATAATGGTGAGAGACGACAGACCCTTGGCTCCCGAGTCCCACTGCTCGCCTCCTATTTGGACAAGACTATGACATCATGGGGCAGCATGCCTAGTTTCCATACTGAGTTTGTCCTCCCCTCTCAGTGCACCTTTATTTCCCACAGCAGCTGTTCTCAGTCCCTTTTTGAATGAAACCGAGGATTTCCTGTATTTCATTTTAGACTGATGGTGACCATATGCTTGGACAGCTACCAGAGCAATAAAAGTCACAAGATTTGAATTTATTTTCTTGAGATACTTCATCAATCAACTCTAAAGTGGTGAGATAGAGCAGGTGCTAGAAGTACACCACAATAGAATACATCATGCAGTAAGGCTGTATAAACACAATCCTGTGTCGTAAACACAGGATTCAATATCACCTCATTAGAAAGCCATCTAATATTAATCTAGAAAGATGAAGCTGGGGGTATAATACTGGTGTTTTATGCTCACATGGATTTTTTTTAATTAGGTTTTTTTTATTGAAACCACTCTGTCATATCGTTTATACAGTTTTATCAGGTCTAACTCACACTCATCTAAATTATATACACAAAATCATAGTCTAGTTGACCCCACTGCTAGCATTTTTTTAAGTATAGATGTAAAAAAATAATAATAACCTGCAGCATATGATAGTTGTGTCTGTTAATTCTTTACATAACATTTATTTTCTACAAATTTATATTCCAGACCTTGAGAAATTATAATATGTGGCCCATCTCTGAGCTGTTATGAGTCATTAACTGTTTCAAGATTTCACTTAATTGATTTGTGCTTTTTCCAAGTGGTTACATAAGTTCCTTGTGTATATTTTCAAAACATGATCTCATTGATTTCTATTGGGTCTTACATAATCGTCCATCCAAGAAAAATGCTTTTATCCTTTTGAAGTATTTGTCGAGTGTTGTATTAGATGTGGCTTCATCTCATAGACTGAATGGATGAAAGTGATGTCACCTGTTGGTTGGTGGACATTTGAAAGTCACCGTGTTGGTTTTCTTAAAACCAGAAGCGACCATATTTGGATATGAAGGGAGGAGTGAGGAGGCGGGTCTGACCCTTGAACCCTGAGGATACTGTTCAATGTATGAGACTCAAGTCTGGCATCACTGGAGACCTGTCAATCAAACTAACCACACCCATAAGATGAATTGGAATCAATTGGAGTTTTTTGGACCCAGCATCTAGTGGCCAGCGGTGGTACTGCACTTTTCATATGTTCACTGTTATGTGACTGTAAATATTGACAGAGAGGATCCCTGTACTTATAATAAAATACATTAATTGTTTATAGTAGTGCAATGGTTGATCGTTCCTTCAAATCAACATATGGTGCAGTATGCGGACGTTGTTTTTCAAAACTGTATCCATCAATGACCGGCCAGCGAACTGACTACAGTCATTAGCAAACTGGAGTTATGTCAAGACAGTTGAAGAGAAGGAGATAAATCAGTCGGGGATAAACCATGAGAGGGAGGGATGGTGGTGGAGACAGATTTGAGCAGCAGGAGGAGTGACAAGGCGGCCCATTAGGACCACTGGTGCACTGAAGGGGTCACCGACTGTGTGTCAGTGTTTGTATCATTATGAGAAGCCTTTTGTTAGAGTGGTTTGTGACTTCACACAACACACTGCCGACGCTACATGAGCTCGTTGTTTTAATTGTTCCAATGTGGATTTTTCTTGAAGAGTATATGAAGAGTTTTTTGGGAAAGGGAAGGGATGTGACACAGATTGTGACGACTCCTCAGCACAGATTTGACATGTTACATAGAGGATGGAGCTGGGAGACACTGTAACAAATGAACTGAGAAGCCTCCATTTATTTTCTCTCTAAATCCCAGTCGCTGTTTCAACTCCACTAACCATCATATACAAGTCACACACATGCACATACCATGTTTTCCGAGGCGTATTTACAGTACACAGTCAGCGTCTGAGTGACGTTTAATTGTTGTGATTATGTGTAAAACTGCAGTGGTATATAATTCGTAAATCTTCCTCAGGAATCTGCATACAAAAAGCAGGCTTAGGTGCAAAAAAAGCTTTTTCAGCCGTATCCCACTGTGAGTTGAGGGGAAAAAAGACAAGTTTTTTTTTTTTTTTTAGCCACAGAGGATTTCCGGGAGCTGTCATTGTAGCTCTGAGACAGCTCTGAATTTATCTGCAGGCTGTCAGTGGAATTAATACAGATAAGGTAAAAATATGACAAAAGTTTGAAAGTCTGTAGTCGAAAGGAAGCCCTCTCACTGCCTCGTTATATTAAAGAGTGAGGCCAAAAGGGGGGGATATATCTCTAATGGGTTGCATTTGGAGGCTTGCGGAGTTTGGACGACACCCAAAGCCAATTATATCGGCGCTCGGTCCGAACTTAATCGGGAACCCCGAGCTCTTTGGGCTTTTACATTTCATACCAGAACACACTAGTGTTTGTCGTGACACATGGTTCGTTCTCCTGCTGTTTTTTGTGATGGAAATGTTCCACTCAATGCTGTTTTTTTTTTTGGTCTTTTGTTTCTTTCATGTTAACAACTTGAGGCTCTTCAGGGTTTAATGGCTGCAATAAAATGAGTGTCAAGTTAAGCGGCCAAAAGCTTTCCACTTCAAATCGCCGAGCCAATGTCTCATTCCTAAAAATTATTACCCAGGTGTAGATTGTTGGCTAAAATTGCACTGCGGCTTCTGACAATGTGAAGTATTTATCTTGAAAAACAGCTCTGGAAACATTTACATTTAAAGTTAAGTGGGAGTCCTCCTACTGTCTCTGATCATCCACTCAAATAATTTGTGAAATATTTGAACACAGCTCACAGCAGAAAGAGCAGAGAATCAACTGGGGAGTTTTTGGGGGTGTTTTTTTTTTTGTTGTTGTTTTTTTTTTGTATATTTTCCTAAGCACATAATCCAAACATCCCTGCTATGTTGCCTGGTTGTTCTAGATAAATACTATTGTTGCTTTTTGCTCTTAGGATGTACAATATTAGTTCCTCTACTTGTATGATCTTTACTTACCACATATGTGCTTAACTCATTTATTTTCCTTTGTCCTGAGCAGCCCTTTGTAACAGCAGCGACATGATAAACGCTGTAGAGGAGCAGTTTATTTTTAAATATGAAATATTTGCCCCGACTCCAAATGTGACAGATGCCATTGGGTATTCAGTGAAGCTTTTTACAGCACAGCTTTACAAAGTCTGACTCTTCCTGCAACATACTGTGCTGCTACTTTGCGCACTTCTGGAAACACTTAACAAACTCGTCTGTTCTGGGAGCAACATAATCCAATATCTGGGAGGAATTGCTGCCGTAATCTTCACAGTATTGCACTAAGAAGACATGACATCACTTTCAAGTTCTCATTGTCAGCAATAATTCACTTCCTAAAAGATCATCTGATAGTTCCTCTTCATCTGGGGGGTGCATGTTAACATGAGGACTTTCATTTTCGGCCCAAATTATAAATATATATATAATAAACACTTCTAACTTTAATATACATCTACTTTAGAGGCAGAATAATATCTTCCTGAAGCAAGGCAACGGACACATTTTTCTCAAAGAAGGCATTTCTTAATCCATATTATATATCTCTCGGCCCTCAGATGGTGTGTTCGGAGGAGGATGAATTGCCAAAAAAATCTATAAAATCAAATCCTATTAAAGCGCAATAAACAAGAAGACACTAATCCATCCCACGCCTGCCTCTGCCAACTCTCAGCCTGGCTCTCTTCGTAAGACACTGGCTACAGTTGTATTGAGTATTTACCAGTTGCTCGCCCACTCTTTCTCATCAGTGTGAATTAACTGTAATTTAGGTGTTAACCTACTGTGAAGTGGGCTTGATGGGCTCAGATTGGGTTGTCCTCGAGTTTTAGTTTGTTCACTCTGGACACTGTTGGAGTTTGTTTTGGGACGCGAGCGCATGAAGAACAACAGAGCATTTGTGTTTTTGTGTTATGTTCACTGCAAGGGTGAAGTGTTGTGAAGTAATTTTGAGATTTAGAAAACAAAAGAAAATGCACAAACCTCATAGTCCAGCTGCACTGATAGTAAAGAGTGAACACTGTTGCCCTCTTGTGGTGGAGTAACAATACTATCGTGCACAAACAGTTGCCTATTATTACAGAATCCTTTGATTTTGACCCAGATTCAGTCATTTGCACCTTGGGTAATACCCAACCTGTGGGCTGTGGCCCCCTGATGGGCTGTTAAGGTATTGCAAGTAGGCCACCAAATCTTTTCCAAAATAGTATGACTTAAATTATATAAAAATAAAAATACCACAATGATGTTTCGATTGTTAAAACTCAGTTGAGCTGATGGACGGGTCCTTGAAAAGGTGTTGCAACATTACAGGTGTTCAATCTTCAATAAAAAAGTCCTCTGAGAACACATCATATGGCCTCTGTATTTTATGGGGTCGGAGGTGGGCCGCGAAAATTTTTAAAAGTGAACCCTGAGTTGGAAAAAGTAGGGAACCACTGCCCTAGCCTCCAAAAAAGTCTGTTCAGTAGTTAGTTTGTAACATTCCTACCAATGCAAGTGCAAAAAAAATCACCCTGAGGTAACAGTATAATACATTGTTTCCCACAAGGGTTTGGTTGCACTTTGGTGAGTGTTTCATCTATTTTTGTTTGTTTGAAATAATTAAATGTTTACACTGTCAGAGCCATGGGTTAGATCAGTAGCGCCCAACCATTTGTCATGTATTTATCTGCCACATCTTGAAAGCTGGTCCAAAGAAAATAATGCTGACATTAAACCGGTTCGTGGTGCAAAAAAGGTTGGAGACCCCTGGGTTAGATGAATTAGTAACGTTGGCTTGCTAGATATAATGTTACATCTGTTAAAGAAGCTGGAGATGTCGGTCACCATAATTCAGGAGACACACCTTACCCATCCATCAGCATTAATTATCTATTATAACTTCCACAGTAATATTATCTAAAATAAAATAATTCGACTGTATAAATAAAACCATCCAGCATCGTCTGCTAGTGTCAGTATGTTAGTGTAACAAAAGGTTTCATCCACAGATTGTTAGATTTGACACCTGGTTGAGCTGACATGAGCAGCAGAAGGACTCGCAGAGGTCTTTACCTTGACGACTGCACCTTTCAGTGAAATCACCACTGGTGCCAGATCCCTACGGCAGCGTTTAAGGCTGACCTCATCTTCCGGATCAAATGACTCAGCGATATTAAACTGCAAGGTGGTCCTCCAGTGGGGTAACCCCGCAGTGGACATCAGCAAAGCTAGCAAATCCATCTCTTGCACATTAAGTTAATTGACTTTTATCATGAAAGCCCCATCCTATATTGCATTACATCATACCTACACTTCAGTTGGAGTTCATTCAAGCTAAGAAGAGAGAGTCTTGTCAGTGGTTGTTTGCTGTGTAGTTCAAACATCTGCTGTAAATGAGGTTTGCTTGCCAGTACAGTCTTTCAGTTACATTTAAAAACTCCAGCTTGTGGTGATGAATTGCTTTGTAGTATCCTCGAATACATTTTTTCATAATTACATATGTTTCATGGTCTGGCCACACATCTATACAAACACTGTATATTATAGGGCTGGTGACAGATAATCGCATCTGTCATTGTGGCTTAAATGGCTTCACACAATATCTTGTCTTGACACCTAAATTGTTGCTGCTGGTGATGCTATTCACTCACCTTACTGATTCTGTATGAACTCCATTAAGGGCAGCCTACAGAAATGCTACATGTTATTATTCAACACAGCTGCTTTGTATTCTAAACTCACAGCAGCAAACTGACATGTTGTCACAGCTCAGCTGGAAATAAGGGTAAAATTATGGATCGTTTTTTTTTTCCCCATGCAAGGTTCACATGTGGAGAATAAACCATTAGAGTTGTCTACCTGGATTTAATAGGTTTGTTTTGGACTGTTTTCTGGACCTTTAATGTACCAGGATATAGTAAGTGGGAGTTTAGGTAAGGTAGACAGACATACTGTAAAGTCAAAAAGTCTAAAGATTAAAAGGTTTTTAAATCCCATTTATGGAAGAAAGGCTTGTCTCAGAGGGTGATATGTAAATAGAAAGTTAATGCAAGTTAATTGCTTTTTAGATTTCATGTCAGAACTATGAAATTGGTTAATAATTTGCCAAATTACACATTGAATTAAGGATATACAGATATATGTTACACTACATAGGTAGATAGATAGATAGATAGATAGATAGATAGATAGATAGATAGATAGATAGATAGATTTATTATTTGGCAAAAACACACTGATAATGCCCACAACCCTACAGACAACCAACATGAAGACACAAGGCAGGAAGTAAAAAAGAAAAAAAGAAATATATAAATTACCATATTTTCCGGACTATTGAGCGCACCTGTCTATAAGCCACTATTGAATTTATTCGAACAGTTTCATGTGGTCCACTCTGACCGGGTCTGATGTGACGACACTAAATGTATCGGCGGTGCAGAGCTTGCTAGCTTGTAAAAAGCTTTGTGCCGCCGATACATGAGAAACACCGGTGTTTAAGCTGCAGGGTTCAAAGCGTCGGAAAAAAGTAGCAGCTTATAGTCCAGAAAATACAGTAGTATAAACAACATTTTATGGACAAAAACAAGCAGATTAATAATTTATTGAACAATCATCAAAAGAGCAACATTGTTATTGAAATGTGCAAAACTATATCTATAGCATAGTGAGACCAGATGTGATCAGTAGATCCAAGCTAAAGATTTAACCAATTCAACTAGTGTGGTGTGTCTTTGTGTCCCTGGAGTGTTACAAAGCACCTTTTCCACCTGAAATGCAACAATCTCAAAGGATGAAATTGGCCACAGGCAAATATATCAGCCGGTGATATTTGCCTTCATTAGGTGGTCACTTTCACTGTGTAAAACGTGTTCAGATGACGGGCGAGAGCTAATTAAAATGAGCTCTTACTGTTTAAATTTTCAAAGTGGACATTACAATGCCTGACACAGCAAATAGCTATTAGACTGTGGAGTCCAGAATTGAGACAAAATATTTCACATGTACATCTGAAAGTCCCTCTGGGGGTGCTCGGGTTTAACTTAGTAAATTAATAGGAATGCAGCACCTTTGATGGAGGAGCAGGGTGTGATAATAAAGCAGAAAAAGCTAATCAGTTTCCCACAAAAGACAGGTAGCACTTGTTTTGGACTGAATTTAGTTGTTCATCAAGGAGGCTGAAAGCTAAGTGTAGTGTGAAATTAGGTATTGGTATTTGTTTCAAAAAGAGGGGAACTGCTGTCATGCTGTTCAGGATACAGCTAACTGATTCTTCCCTCTAAAAGTCTTGTGAAAGCATTAAAGCCTTCAGCGTCGGGTACGAAAACGGCGAGCGGGACCTGTTTAAGGTAGTCATTTTGGTTTCTTGCCTTGACAGGGCAATAATAGTCCTTGTGTATACTTAAAATGAGCAAAATGTGTTGCTCCGCCGGCGCCGCTTCAGTGCGGCTGCTATCGTTTTATTTCCCTCCTCTTGGGTTCAGCGTTAATTCACCGTTATCACTGTCACACTGACACATTTCAATTACAGTGACAATTACACTGAGGGACAGACAGAGCAAGAAATATAGGAGCCGTACAATTGAATCCACACCACGTTAATGTGGAGTGTTGGAAAATGTGTGTGTCGGTTTGTTCACAAGTTTGCACATAAATTTAATTGATCAAGACTGCTGCTGTTTTTAATTGTGAATTCTTAATGTAATGGCCCAATGGTGGAGAGTCATTATGTAGCCAGCAGCTCCCACCTTGCTGTCTCAGCATCGTAAATACACAAGATGGGAGAGTTTTACAATTAGCATCACCATAGGTTAGCGTCCACACACGCATGCACCACCATGCATCAAATGAGGCCTGCAAATGATAACCAAATTCCTCATCATCGCTGAGATGAGTGAAGCTTCTGCTATACCCAGACATTAACCCGCACGCATCCACAATTTTCTCAGGCTGACACTTCAATTAGGCTAATCCTGCCTGCATACAAAATGCTGCACTCCTCCTCTCTGAACCAGCGTTGTTGGAGACATGCCACATCCCTGTGCTTTTTCTCCCGCTCTGCATCACAAGTAGAGATTTTTTTTTTTTTTTCAGTGATGGAGGAGAGAATCCAGAATGATCGGTTCCACTTCCAGGCAGAAACACAGAGGGAGGATGCAGGGAAGCAGAGAGAGAGATGGGGGGATGTGGGGATGGAGGAAAAGTGGTAGGCGTTTGAGGGATGCCAAAAAAAAAAAGTATTCCTTCTTTGCATTTCGTGCATTCATATCTTCCACTGGCACATAGACGATATGGGGGAAGCCTACAGTGCGAGCTACAGTAAACAACTCAATGGTGTTTTTACACAGAGGCAGGCATCCACTGTTCTGGTTGGGGGTCCTAATTGCTCCAGTTACTGTTAGGCACTTAAAAAGACAGTAAGAATATAATAGCCCCAATTACCAAGGCGGACAAACTTGGTAATTTGATCAACTACCCTGGCAGTAGATGATAATGGCATTGATTTGTGTGTGTGTGTGTGTGTGTGTGATTAAACTGCAGTTATACTTGATTGCAACTCATTTTTCTATTTTTAAGGAATAAGATACATGTTGATCTTGAGGCATTAGTGTGTGCAAACATTTTCAAACTGCACACACACACACAAAAAACTTCTATAATTTCTTGCCTGATTTTCAGGATTAGCTTGCAATCACCTTAAAGTTGTGGTAGGGGGGATTTTTGTCATTTGACTGGATGACTGCTGATTGCAATGCACTACAACCCCCTATGGCAGCAGACCAAACCTGGCATCTGGATTTTTTTTTTGGAGCGAGTTTGAGTGATATGTGACGTGTTTATAACGTGAACACCACTGGCTGTGATGTTATGAATGCTAACAAGCAATGGCCTGAGAAAATGTCACAGATGGATCAGGAGAAATTTGGAGGAAGTCCCACAAATGTGTCCGTTTGATTCGGAGCGATCGCTGCCATCTCTGGGCACGATCAAGACAGTGGGGAAAATGAGAGACACTTTTCAGGAGGGAATAAATTGACTTGTGAACACAGCTGCTGTGCCAACATTTTAAAAGTTTTGCATAAACAAAAATAAACTCAAGTCAAAGAGTTGTGGGAAAAGGAGCCGTATTCTGCGATTTTGTTTTTGTTACTACACAGAAACACCCACCGGGACTGAACTGAGTCATAATTTGGTTACAATGTCATGTGATATCCAACACTGACACAATAATCACAACCTTACAATGTGACTCAAATGCTAGAAAACAATGGAGGCTGTTGTTGTTGTTTTCTATCACATGTCACTCTCTAGTCTCAAATGACCAAAGCTGTCAGCACTTACATGGACGTCCCACCCCCACCTCCCCCTTTTTCTTCTTGTGGTCCCTCCACCGCTCCCTGTCTGGTATCTCTCCTCCCTGAGGCGCTACACTAGGACATCTAGGCGACCAGTGGGAATACAGTAGTTAATCTCTGCTAGTTAAATGCTCTTGTATGGCCCTGAGCAGTAGCAGTCAACCATCCCCGCTTTTCTGCTTTACTCGCTCTTTGGGGAATTTGCTCAGCACTGTTTTAATGTACTACACGAGCAACAGGACCACTTATTTTAAGCTACCGGTTCATAAGCCTGTTTATTATTTCTGCACCGATTTGATTAAAAGTGTTGAAAGTCACGTTAGGATTAAAAAAAAGAAGGCAGCACAGTGTTTTACCAAGATATCACCTGTTGGTTTGTGGAGTTTGGTATTTGAATGATGCCATTTTGGGTGTTTGGGGGAGTAGTTTAACTTGTACAGAGGTATACTGTGGTGTATATTGAATATACAACACCCAATACACCATGGACCATGGAGTCCATGGAGTCCATAAACGTACCTCGAGGGAAAAAACACAACCATAAAAAAGCAGCTAGCTGACTTCCTGTCGTTACAGTGTTGCAGAAATCCTGCTACTAGGAGAAGAGGTTTCATACAATAGGATGTAAAATGAATGTTAAACTCACCACTGCACCCCCTTTGGTCATTAAACTGAGTGAAGTCTCTGGTAATCTCCATATCTCTCTATTTTGGAAAATATTATTTAATTCAACCCTCCAACACTGAGTGTACCACCGTCGAGTGGCTAGCATAAACCAATTTACCGTAACTCCTCGGCTATTAGCGTTAGCAGCGTGATTCCATCGGATTCTGAAAGCCGACAAGTGGAGCGTTTCGTATCAATTACATACATTACGGCAGTAACGCACTGGAATGGAGTTCTGCCGTGACATGCAGCGTTTCGTACATATTACCTACATTACGGTAATGTACAGAAGCTCCGCTGTCAGCTTTCAGAATCAGCTGGAATCAAGTGGCCGAGGAAGTACGGTGAGTAGATTGCACGATACTTTTTGTCAAATGTTCGAGGTAAAAAGGTTAATGCTTTCGGATAGGTTTGTGGTTTATTTAGCTGGTGTTTTTTTCCCAGGTCAATCTTCTACTTTGATTATTATTATTTTTTTTTTTTTCTGGTCGGGCCCGGGTCCTACCTGCCCTGTCCTGCGGTCCATGCAATACACTATGTTATGCTTTAATCCTTAATTGTGTTATTTCTGGGCAAACATTTGGCCGACTGGACACTGACTCCCATGTCTTTACTTGTGCCGACCACAAAATGCATCGTGAGTCCTCACACTCATTAGCAAGCACTTATCCAGTCACCACTTTTGTTGTCACAATGCATTGATCACCCCACACATAAACCATAGGCCTGCAGATGAAGGTGCTGCTAAATGTTTTTTTTTTTTTTAAATGACGACAATTTCTGTGCTTCAGGTGGAATACCAAGCATTAAAAAATAAATAAATAACAAAATATGAAAGTGCCATAGACTGTGCTGAAGGCCGGCAACTCTCAGCCTTGGCCTTCACTGCTGGATTTGCTTTCAGAGCCTCGGCAAAAGAATCATTACAAATGTGATAACAATCGTGACAGATGAAAAGGTGATTTTCTACTGAAGCAGTGATTTTAAAATCCATGCATTTCGTCCACTTTGTAACTGAAAGTGTGTCGTGAAGCCTGATGATAAAAGGCAGGATTTTATTATTACATGCTTTTCCACCACCTTGATTTCAGTGCTTGAAAATGTCACTGAGTGACTCTGTAAACCTCTGCAGGACAACATGACAGCTTCATATTATCCCCTGATGTAGTTTTATCTGATGTCAAACGCAAAAAAAAAAGAAGAGAAAAACATCAGGAAGAAGATGGACAATATGAAAGCCTCGTTGTGTACGAGGAGCCCCCTAAAAGCTCTCTTGCTGTGAAAAAACTAGTGCCCTCAAGCAGAACTGTCTTCACTATCAGCTGAAATTATACACACCCTGACAGTGAAATGACTACCAGCTGGTGAAGAAGAAAAAAAGTCGAGGAAAAAAAAACATTTAATTTCATGACAGCTGATTTTAATGACATCCCCCATCACCACCTCCAACCCCTCGCCCCGCCATGAATTGCTTAAGACCACATTAAGCTACAGTATTGCATTAAAGTTTGAACTTACACTTCCGCCACATTTTCCCATTATGTGCAGGAAGCTGAATTTTCCCATTACAGTGAGTTAGTCACAGCCACTTTCAGTCAGCGGAGCTGCCATACGCCCAAGAGTTTTATCATCAGAATGTATTATGTAAGATTGACTGCAGGGTGGTGTGCAGGGAAAAAAGACCAGAGAAACACTTGCTATCAGCTCCTTGGTCTAAAATGGAAGAATCCTGTGCAGGGGTGGTCACAGGGCTCGAACCATTCAAATGGGCCAAGAGTGCTGATGCGTCCTATTTACCTCGTGGTAATGGATTTGTTTGTGGCCCGAACCCCCCTCCTGTCTCCGAGGAGTATTGGGGGCTTAGCTCCATTCACTTTCTGCTGCCCTGGCCATTTATTTTGATTAGGGAATGAAGTCCTCCACAGGGCCATACCCAGAATAATTGACACGGTGTCCTCTGAGGTCACAAAAAATATACCCTCAGTACTTATCCCCTTGGTGAAGTGGCAGTGTATGAAAAGATTGGAGCTGAGCGGCGTACTGAAGGCGCATTATTGCTTTAGGTTGCAACAAAAACCTGTCGGGGAACTCGTAAATTATATTTCCTGCTCTGTTTTTTTTTTTGACAGGATAATTGATGTGTGCTGTGAACTTCCAATTGGCTTTAACTAGCTTTTCTATTGTGTGTTTGTTGTCAGGGGAGATAGTTGTGGTTAAATATGTAGGTCACACAAAGACATATTTTAACTCTCAGTTTACCATTTGAAATGTAAAGTTACACAATTTGTTCATGGCCCTTTTGATATTTAGTGACATCCATAAAAGAGTTAATACGACATCTCCAAAAGTCAGAACCCTCCCATTGTGGATGCTTTCGTGGAGGAGTTTGAAATGAGCCCATATGATGTCACAGCATTTCAACCAATCAGAAAAATCCTCCCAATTTTCTGAGCATGGGGAAGCTACACATATGGCGCATTTACACTGGTACCTAATCGCTTCGCTTTGGTTTTGGTGCATTTACCCTGGCAAAAAAGTACCTGGAACTTGGTACCTGGTACAACTTTTCGTACCTCCTCTCCTGCGGTTCCAAAAAAAGTACCCGGTCAGGTCGGAGCAGGTACTAAAATCTTATTGGTCGGACTTGTCACTGCGTCATTGCGTCATCACCGCGCGACACATAATCTGTCGACATTTTTAAATCTTCGGCAAACCGTGCAGACCTTTCTGTCATTAGTCGCCGATGAAACGACGGCAACGCAGAAACGAAAGAATCGCATAAAAGATGACGACACGAAAGAGGACCAGCTACACGGACGAAGGACTATCCTCGGCAATGTAAATGCAACCAAAGGGGGCCGATCCCGAGCGATCTGAGGCGAAGCGAAGCGAGTAGGTACCAGTGTAAATGCGCCAATAGTGACTGCATCACGGGAGCCCAGCAAGACACAAAAACACTTTTCCACCAATGGTCAAATACGTCTGAAATATTTCAGTACCATTTACTGTTCCTTTAAAAGCCTGAACCCCCTTCCCACCCCTCACGTCCACATTCAGACATTAGTTCCTAAAAGTGCCCTGAAGCATGTCCACTCCCACATGAAGCCAACTAGGAATCAGTAGTGCGGGCAGAGAGGGAAGGGGAAGCAGATGGCTGGCCTACAGAGGTTCAGATCGCAGGGATATTGGCAAGATGCTGAGCTGGAGAAATTAACCTTCAGAGGTTTATACACTGCGGCAACTGTTGGCTCACGCTGGATTGCTCTCTAGCCCTCGCTCACCATCTCTGTCGTTTCTCCACTCAACCTTTTCGTTAAAGTTGTCTCTCCCTTATCCCTCTCGATTTTCATCATTTATCTCCCTATTTCCTCCCTCCTCTTGGTCTCTCAGTTGAAAAGACTCTTAACAAGCTGGATGGTGATAATTTGCACCTCAAGAACAAATGATGATGTTGCGGTACTAACCAAAGGTCTTGCCTCCGAATCAACACAGTCCTTTGCCAGCAGCGTGGGCTCTTATCTGGGTTCGTCATCATTGAACCGGGAGCCCGCCTTGATTGAGGATCCCCATATGGATCATCACCATCAGTCTGCTGCCGGGCATGGTGCCTGTCTAGCTGCTGCACAGGCCCCCGGGTTGCACAGCTCGCAGACCCCCACGGCTTCCTGTTTCAGCACACAGTCGTCGCTCCACTCGCTCTGCACCGTATCCCCGTCCAAGCCAAGAAACAGGAAGTACCGTGTCTGTTTACTCAGCTGCTTAGCTCTCCAGTTTAATATTAGCTTTGCTGGCAGCCAGTGAATTAGTGTGAGCTCTGCCCTTAACAAGTATTTAAAACCACTGTTGAGGTTTTTTCTCATGACATTGTGAACTCCAAACTGATGCAGCACTGATTAATCTGGCTGTAGTTTACTCAGTAATTAGCATTTTTTTGTGTGTGTGTATTCACTGTACCTGGAACTGCGCGGCAAGTGTTTGAAATTCAGTCCAAATTACAGGCCGTGGTGGGAAGCTGCGTTCTGTTATATTCACTGTGATCTCTCTGTTTAGTTATTTTTGGACTGTGGAAGAAAGCTATTTTAAAATGCAACAAAAAAAAAAAACAGAAAATGAAAACCAGGCCAACTCTTGTTATCTAACAAATTCCAAAGATGTTACATCAAAGGATTGTAAATAGGATAACATTTCGCCACATTTGTTGGAAGTGCAAATGTGTTTGATGCCAAACCTTATGAAAAAGGTTATGAATGAGATAAGACGCTGCAACCATCCAGGAATACCTGAGAGACAGGAGGAATAATGCAGCACACAAATTGTTTTTCGTGCATCATTAATACAACAAACACAGCTACATTGTGACCTTAACCTTGAGGGCACAGTGTAGCATCTGGACACACACACACACACACACTGGACCTATCTTGTCAGTGTTGTGCCATATTTTGGGCGAATGTGAACTGAACGTACTGCATTTGTGCCTGATGAACGTTACCGTGAACGTCGCTCTCTCACAGTTTAACTTTGTTTATTGTTTAAACAGAGGCCAGATTTCCACAGAACCTTCCAGGTGAAAAGCTCACCGTAAACGCACATTAATATGTCGGTGGAAACACCTGGCAGCAGCAGCCACCACACAGTCGCACCGCCGCATGCGTCATCAAAATGCGAAACATTGCAGCAAAAACAAACAAGACAGCAGCGCTACCTCGGACTCTGCCTCCGTGATTAATACGTCATCTTCGTACGATTACTTAAAAGAATTTTATGAAAACGTCGGTGATGATGCAGGTGGGAAAAATCTTATGTTGCGTTCCATTCGTCTCGGAAGTTGGAAGTCGGAGGTCGGAATGACGTCACATCCCAGTTGAATGCGTTCCGGATACAAAGTCGGAAAAAAAGATGGCGGCGTCCATGGAAAATACCCTCGCGTTGGTTATGGCTGAATATAAACAACTTTTAGACAATTTTGCTGTCCTCATTCAAAAAAACATCACGGAATATGAAGACAGTGTGTGACATAAATGGTCAGAACTGCGAATAAACAGCATATTTCATGAGCTTTACTTACGGTTTACGCTTGCGGCCGCCATGTTGAAATCGAACTCAGGGCTGATCAGAAACGTCCGACATCCCAGTGGGAAACTGCGACTTGGAGCAGCGTTTGAAAAGCGTTTGAAATTTGCAATTTCAAATGCAACGCAGCATTACCTTTCTGTGTAAACTTTGCTCGCAGGGTTTCAAAAAGCAACTCCATACATCAACAACGTCAACAGCAAACCTGACATGGCACATCGAACTAAAGCACCCGGCGAGCCTTTCAAAGTCTGTGGTAGTGACAAAAAAAAATCAAGAAGTATTTCCAGGTTTAGAAAATGAATGAAATGGAAAAACATTTGTACCTTAGGGACGACTGTCCTGTTTTTGTTTTAATAATTCCTCATAAAAAAAAAAAAAAAACAAGCAAAAAAAACCCAGCTGACTCCTAGTGTGGACTGAACAGGTGGCAACAAGGGGGAAATGCCAGTAATCTGAAGTGAACTAATTCATTTTAAAATTTGTGAACTGAACTTTGAACTAGTTCATGTAGAAAATTAACTTTCCCAACACTCTATCTTGTAGTTATCTGTCGAGGTGTGTTTTGTATTTAATGAGTTATTAATTCACTCATACTGCCGCACTACTCTCTTAGAGGCATCCCCACTTATTGCATTTATTTTATTTTAATAAATCTTATTTTTTTTTTGTATCTTTGGGAGCAGTTCGCTTTAGTATTCGTAATATTTCAAATCACAGTCCCCAAAGTCTGAAGTGCTTTATTTTCTGTTCACTTCTTAATTGAATCACAACACGAAGAAGAGCTTTGCACCTAGCATGCACCTGCAGCTTTCTGTTTAATTGAAATATTTAGCAAGTCACAGCAGCGTTAATTTGAAAATGGATGCATGCACAACACAAAAAAAGTGTCTTCGTATTGAAAATTAGAGTGAAATGGATGGATCCCAGGATACTTGAGTTGATGAAGTGGTAACAGGTGATTGTTTATCCACACAGGGATGGAGCAGGAAGGACGTGCAGTAAAGTGGCAACATAATTAAGTTGTTTGAACACAAAGTTATGTCATTTTTTGGGGGTTTTCTTCTTTGAAAATTAAGAGAATTCAAATAAATGTCTCATTTTTAAATCCCTCTCAGTGCAACAAAGCTGCACACTTCCTGTCTTCATCTGGACATGTTTCATCAACTTTAGGATGTAGCAAATAAAGCGCTGGGGGACTGAGGCAAGCTGTTAAAAGTGTGTGTGTAGTGGGGGGTGGGGGGATAAATGAGAAATGACTTGTGCACAGTGTTGTGACTGGCTGGTTGGTTTCATAATTCTGCAAAAAAAAAAAACTGCTGAGAGATGGAGGACAGAACATCTGCTCGACACATCTGAAGTGCAGTCTCCGGTGAAAAATCAAATCTGATGACAGAAGAAGTTCCTTATTTTGTTGTATCCTTGTCTGGCGTGAAGCAGACATCTGCACCGGCGTGATCGCTCAAAGAAATTCAGGAATTCGTTTTAGCCAATTTCCATCAAATTGTCAGAAACAAGGTGAAGCAATAATTGCTCTTGCCGTGCGGTAATCTGCAAACGCTTTCCAACATGTCATGTGCAATTCTGTGTGCGTGATAATGTGATCTCTGAGCGGGCTGCCTGCTCACGCTTTGATTGTGGCGTCTTTGGTGCAGGGGCTGACGTCTTCAACATGCAATTCATCACTCCACTATGTAGCACATTATGAGATCATTATATATCTCTATATATATCTACTTGAGTTGCATGTTCAGATTCAGGTGTGATTTGCAAAAACAGCAAACAACTCGTGCAGTAATCACCGCTGCACATCATCCCTACATTTTCAATAACACTTTCAATATCTTAGTCCACATGTCGGGATCACAAAGTTTGCAAACTTTTCTACTCTGGAATAATGTTTCTCTTCCTCCCTGCCACACCTGACAGCATCTGTCATTTGTTATCATGTGGATTGGATGTTTTTCGAATCCAGCGCATGGACAGCTTTGTGAATCCTGAGTAACTTCTGCAGGCAGCCACTTATTGACTGTGTTCCCCAGCTGTCGAGCACTTTAATACGCTTTGGAAAAATCTTCTTTCGTTCATGCGCTTCTCTTGCTCGGGGTTATTGGCACTTTATTGTAGTTTTGATTTGTGGTAAAAGATATACTATAATGTGCTTTTTTTTAGTTATGTATTTCAGATGTAGGATTGAGTGAGCGGGGGTAAAATCATGATAGACGGGTTAAAATAACATTTAAAGGTACCACATTGTTCTGGGAGGATGGAGATTATGCTTTAATATTTCAGTTAAAGCTCCTTGTGAACACGCTATTTGTAGTAATTGTATCTGTAACTTATTTAAAGTTTACTAATTAACTGGATTTTATTACTTTTTTTTTTTTTTTTAAAGCTCCACCTTCATCTGTTGACGATGCGTTCAGGGACTCTACTGCTTGAGTGCAATTAGTTGATCACAATCCATAAAGTTACACATGTAAATTTAAAGAAGTTAAAAATAAAAATAATGATGATGTCACATTTATATGTGTCAGATACACAGCCTTTGTATTTGTCTGTGTTCTACCACATGTGGATAAAAACATGGCATCTGCAGCTGATGTGGGAAACATAATTCATAATTTTAATGCATTTATAGAAATATATGTGTGTGTGTGTGTGTGTGTGTGTGTGTGTGTGTGTGTGTGTGTATCTATGCACATATTGAGCCCCTGCTTGCATGTGTTTTATCAGATTGGGCTTGAACTGCACTTTTGTTCAAACTGAATGTGAATGTTTCCCATTAGTGTTAACACAAACCACTTCCTGTCTCATCTTTACCTGACATCCTAATATTACCGTATTTTTCGGACTATAAGGGGCACTGGATTATAAGGCGCAATATCAATAAATGAAGCGACTGTCTCTTAACAGCTGCCATTTTGGGGTCCTTATACACACTGGCTCCTGACTACGGTAGCTGTAATGCTCCGACAATCCATCAAGCAGTGTGGTTTCGTAGTTTACCAAAGTCGTACTAAAACATTTTGACAGATTTTTGAGCACCGTGCACCACCATAAAGTCGGTTCGAGGTCAGTAAACAATCAGAACTAATACAAAAGGTGCACCGGATTATAAGGCGCACTGTCGATTTTTCAGAAGATTTTAAGTGCGCCTTATACTCCGAAAAATACGGTACACAAAAACATCCTAAAGTGATTGGTGGATCCTCTTATTGTTTTGTTTGTAAGTTAAAAACTATCTAAACATGATCCGCTGCATGAAGACCCAGCTAAATGTTTCCAGCTTTTACTATGTAGCTGTGTCATTAGGTTGAACAAAATCCCTGCTCAAAAACCAAAACATCGCACTTCATCTGTAAAAAAAGTTCCCCCTGATGATTCATGGAGGCTGACATCAGTGACAGAAAAACCCGAGCGATGGAAATCTATTCAAATGTGGTGAGGCTCAATTTCCCCTTTCATGAGAGAGCTGTGGATAATATGTTGGACCCAGACCAGTAGGGGGTAAAATAGCTTCATCAGTCTTTTCAAGTCAAAGTGAGGTGGAGGGAAACAAGTGAAACGCCGATGCATAACACTGACATTTTTTAATAGAATTCATTTATAACAAATGGAACTTGTGTCAGCAAAGAACTGATTTTCATACAGACTTCTTTCGCCACCAATGTAACCTAAGTAAGAAAATAAAAAGCACTCCTTTCATTCAGAGAAAGAAACAGTTTACGCTTACAACTAATCAGAGGTAATTGTATGATCTTTTTAACAAGCCATTTTTTTTTTGTATTTTTTTTTACAATTTCATTATTTAATTTTCAGTCTATGCATCCAGACGAGAGATAGATAGAGAGAGCAGAGAACACAACGTTTATTTCTGTTAATGACACTCCAAGCTTGAATGGCAAAGCCACAAGAACAGATGGTTGGGGGACAGATTTTTCTGAAGTCATCTGCTGGAGTAACCATGGCATCAGGATGGATGCTCTTTTTCGCCACAAACTTTTTTTTTTTTGTCTTTTTCAAGAGTTGATACCTTTTTTTTTTTGTGTTATTTACATACACACAAAGTGAACGTTTAAGGAGATTTTTTTTTCTTTATAGATGGGTTCAAGTAATATATTATTGGGTTTAGAATCAATAGGGCAGTGCATAGTACAAAGATAGAGAAAGTGCAAGTCTTCCTACCAGGCCAGCTTTGGCCCTTCTGCAAATGTTTCACCATGCATATGAAAAATCAATCAAATCAAATTAAAAAAAAAAGGAAAAACTCATGAGAAAATAAAAATATGTTCTAAGACTTGAACATAATGTAACGTTAGCCACCATGAGGTTAAATAATAGCACTTTTATATCGCAAAAATGATGACAAAAGTAATCAGTTAAGCAGTGGACGAATAAAAACAAACACACACATAGCTGCTTGAGTTAAGGGAAAGAAAGCACCTGGAATGCACATCCACAAAGCCATCAGGGAGGGGATGGTAAAAGATGCTGCTCGACAAAAACCCGCCACACCCCCTGTCTCTCCAAGTGTTATGTCAGGAAATCAAAAGGACACGATACACCGTACAGGATTGTCAGGATAACACAAGTGATGCTTTGTTTGTATTTCTCTATATCTCCTCTAAAAGGCATGAAGAAGAAACCCGCGGTGACGACCCGTGCGTTAGGCGTCCGTAGGGACTAGATCCATTTCAAATGTGTTAGCTGGTTCATTACTTTAAGTTGGGCCTTGATGGATTATTATCTCATCCTGTTTAGATCTGAGAGCAGTATCTGCATCTCTTCCCTGACTCTGTCTGTAAATTTTAAATATTTGTAGCTATTTGTCATCTCCACTGTTTTGTATAGAGGTTAGTGATATATATATATATAATATAAGCTGCTTTGTTCTAATTCACTCAGCCACAGTAAGGCCACTGAAAATGAAAAATATGACCTTTGAAATGTTCTTATTTGCATATATAATCTCCTCATGTGACAAATGAATACTCAAGGTAAATAAACTACCATTTACATTTACACTAAATGCCTAGATTACTCAAAGGATACATTAATATGTTAAATGAAGCATTATAAAAAACAGGCATAAATATAAGGCACTCTAAATGCAAAATGAAAATAAAATGTTACTTTTTTTTTGTTTGTTTTTTTAAGTAAAGGTGACGTCTTTGTACCTTGCCCTATTGTGTGGAGACGGTGACTGTGTGACCCCTCTGCCTCGACTTTCAAACTGTATGAGAGCTTGGAAATAATAAAACAAACAAAATAAAAAAGGCCAGTGATGCTTTGACTGGCGCCTGACATTCCCACTCCCACACCTCGCTCGCCTCACGGAGGGGGAAACAACAATGTCATGAGTGAATAACATATCCACATAAAACCCCCTATCTAAAAAACACACATATTTATTGCACAAGAAAAGATGCACTGAATCAGATACAGTTTTGTCCTACTGATGTGCATTCCAGTGAAAAATCTCTTCATTTCCCCCATAGCACAAAACTCTCAATTTGAAAGCTTTCATAGACAATCCATATACTTTTATTTCCACGTATAAATTATTTTACTTTATCAATATATTTATAATATTATATTTATACTTTAATATTTCACATATATCTGAAAATCTGTAGCATATTTATATATTTATATATCTTATCCAATTCATCAGGTTCTCTCTTCTCATCATTTGTAACATGGAAGAACTAAGATAATCGGTAGCAGCAACTTCATACTTTGCTCATCCCTGTTGATTCCACAAAGCCCCAGTTTATCTTATGGGAGTAATTAAGTTACCATGTATGTGATCATGGACAGAAACCAGAAGGAAACAAAAACAACCAAAAGAATTAATCTAAACCAAAAAATAACTCTTCAACAAAGTTACATTTTGGTAAGTGTGAATTCCATTGTGCGCACAACAAAATGAGGGAGAGAAAAAAAACAAAAACAACACAAAACAACCCAAAAAATAAAGAGATTCTCTGCAAAATAGCACATACGTTAGAACAGTTCTACAGCTTAAAAAAAAATCAACATTTAATACGTTTTATCACTTTGTCCCAAGTGATAAATTTGTGTAAAAAAAGGAAATTCACACAGTTCAAAAAAAGCACATCAGCTGTATAATAAAGTACTAAAAAACTAAATCAATAATTTTTATTTATTTCATAGATCATTTTACCCTCTCCCCAGAATTTAGTTGATGAACATTGTGACAGGAAAAGGGGTATTTATTCATTATTACTTTAAGTCTGTCCTGCTCTTGTGGACCAAGCATTGTCTTCTTTTGCGATGGGTTGTCTGTGTGTACTTGATTGTGAAACAGATTTTTTTTCTTTACAATGTGCATCGAGTTCTTCCCCCCCCCCGCCCACCTCCGCAATACTGTGTGCCTCCAATGCCTCTCGTAATGGTTCATAATCACTGATGCATTTCCGACGATGTCATTATTGTTCGTTGACTTTTTTGTTGTGTTGGTTTCATTCAGTTTTATGAGCCCCAGAATGAATCCTTGAAGCAAAAAGAAAAGGTAACTCCGTACGATGCTTCAACAGTCAGGATTCCCCTCACTTTGTGTCAAGGCAAGGTTTTTCATTTGGGGGTTGGGAAATACTTGGTCCTCCGGGAATCATCTTTTTCATTTTTTGACAAGTCATGTCGCACATCCAACACTTAATGAGTTGTTAGCAAGGAGTTAAGGAGTACTTTCTCAAGCAGGAATTTATGGCTCAGAAGAGAGGCTCACTGGGATTTCTTTTTCCAAAGGGCCCTCTGCTTTTATCTTCCAATACTGGGTCTTTTACGTTGCATAGTGATCAAAGCTTCCCAAGTACTCCAAGCCAGCTCTGTAGCAGAACTGGTATTGATCCTGGAAACAGAGAAAAGAAGACTTCAGTGCTTTTCAGAGATGCTTACATGCAATAACTTTTTGTTCCTTTGTAGTGTTGATAGTCGAAAAATAACAGGTTGGAAAACACTGGCGAGACACCACTACTCCAGTAGAGTTCACCTGCTAAATTAATCATAGTATTTACACCGACTTGCTAACAGGAAGTTACATTAGTAGCGGGTTAACTTGAATAACTCGATTAGGAAAAATCCTCAAGGCGAAAAGGCTTTGAATCGAAGTGGTATTTGATCACAGAGTAGTGTTTTCCAGAGGATTAGCTAGGTGGCGGTAATGAGCTACAAAGTTCCAACCACTGTAAAACAAAGAGTAGAAGAAGAAGTGGTAGTTTGTCAAAGTAGAGTTGGCGTCGCGCATAGAACCACCTGATAAAAACGTACAGAAACCCTAAAAGGACGTGGTTAGCTATATTTTTATTTTCTCCGTTTTCCGTGATAACAAGATCATTTCAGCGGTTTTCTCGAGATCTCGAGTTATTTTTCTCGTTATCTCGAGAAAACGACCTTCGTTTTCTCGAGATAACGAGATAATTTTCTGGTGACTGCACCACAGTAACGTCAAATGATCATAGCAACAGCACAAACAAACAGAAGTAAAGGGCACTGTGTTCAGTAGCAGCCGTGGTCTGGATAAAGACAGTAATCAGAGTTTTGTTTTTATTTCTAGATTGCCAAAAAATGAGTTCTTAACAAGATAATCCTGTTTTCTCGAGATAACGAAAAAAATAACTCGAGATCTCGAGAAAACCGCTGAAATTATCTCGTTATCACTAGCTTAAAATACCACATTAACGGGAAGCATACGTTAGTCAGGCATTCTGCAAGTATTTCTTAATAAGCATTTCTTATACTCGATTGAGTAATTGACAGAATACTCGATTACTACAATAATCAATAATTGCTGCAGCCCTATAACTGATTGCATGTATTCTCTGAGTGTTGCACAGTCCAGTGCAGTCTTTGCAATTCCCATGTAAGCTGGAGAAGTTGGAGAAAGAAAGAAAACACCTCACCTCTGTTTGCACCATAGCTGGTCTTTGTGTCCGTAACATTTTCACTGTCTGAAAGATGTCTACTACGCCCTCATATCTCATCCGTTCCAAGACAATGCTGAGGGTGATGAAAACTCCAGTCCTACCAACACCCGCGCTGTGCAGCAGAAAGAAAAACACAGCGAACAGGTCAATGCTGTGGCCAGAGAAACTACATCCTTGTCTAAGTAGTTTGTTCTGAATTAAAACTTGTATAGCAGTATGCTAATGTCTGTGTTTCACAATGCAGCTGGAAATAAATTAGCATTTAATTCCACGTCCAATACAAGATCCAGCTGATGTGGTTGCGTGTGTTACCTTACCTACAGTGAACCGAGATGGGACCATCTTGGCCGAACTGCTCTTTTGTTTTATGTACTTGGCCGATGAAGTCGATGAAACCCTCCCCTGATTTTGGCACTCCTTGTTCAGGCCAGTCTGTGAACTGAAACTGCCTTACTGTCCGTGACTGTCCATCCTGAAAACAAAAATAAATGTGGAGGGAAGGAGAGGATTTACAAATCCAACATAACTCAGAAATCTGGCTAAAAAATATAATGAAAACCAGGTGAAACCAGGACGTGAGTCTGAGGTCTGAGTTCATCCAGTGACCATTTCCATCACATCCACTCACATCTTGTTTGATTTAGACTTTATTTTTGAAAAAATCTGGCCCAGGCGCCAAGTTTGAAGCATCAGAGAAAATGTTTTGTTACCATAGATACCTGCCATTTTACCTGAATGTATTTAACATGAACACTAAAGATGTTAATTCCTTTGATGTGCTACCCATGACAGGGTGCCTGGATAATCGACTTTGAGGGTGTGCATTACTTAAGTGATGTTGTATCCCCTTGATAAGGAAAGCAATCCCATTGACGAGACAGTGTAACATGCTCTACAAAGAAGGGAGCCTGCTTCATTTATCTGTGTAAGCCTTTGATGGAATTAAAAACTCTGGCAGCTCAGTGCTGCCGGCACCACATTTGTTGTGTTTTTTTTTTTTTTTAACACATTGACATGTGTCATAATTTCCACAAATTTATATTTATGCTCATGTTACACTTAAGGCCATAGTTTGGTATAAACAAATATTTGATACAATGCCAAAATGTTGAGCTAATGAGTGCTGCAAAATAAATTCTAGCTAATTACATTCAGTGTGTTCACCATCCCGAATGTTCAACCTCCAGATCTCCTTGCACATAGTCCGACATTAAAATGACCATTTGGATCGTCAGCAACTTTCTTTTGGGGATTTTTTGTATCCGTGAACCGAACACAAGTGCAGTGCGCCCCGAGTGTTATCATTTTATTTGTCCAGTCAGTGTCCTCTATGACCCACGAGTAGGTCACAACCCAGACTTGGGAAAAACAATACCGCCCAGCCAAACTGTAAACAACAGCACTGAATTTAGAGCTCCATTCCCACAATGCCAAGTGTTGATCTTTGAACTTTTTTTTTTTTTTTTTTTTTTTTTTTTCCCAAACAATATCTGCTTACCCTGGCATCAGTCACTTTGAACTCTCTCAGGATATACTGGGGCATGTTATACTCGGCCATGGGGTCCACCACAAAGTACTGGTATCTGGCCGACCTCTCGGCTGGCCAGTACTGGTGGCATTTTTCCTGTTGGAAGTGAAAAATAGAATACCACAGTGAGCCACAGCATTCTCTGCATAGACGACATTCATTGTGTTCATTCCCAGAAATGTTGTCTTTCAGTTGGTATTGTACCTCCAGCTAGAAAGCCGGTGTTATCAGTTTCTAAATCTAAGTATGGCTCTTCATAGAAAGCTGATGGAACAAAATGATAAGAAAATCAGAGCCAGCGTACCCTGCCCATTTCTCTGAGCTTGGTGAGCATAACGACAATAGTGGAGTTGTGCTCCCAGAGCATCCTCCAGAAGTCCTCCGTGGTCTCTGCCAGTGGTCCCTGTGTTGCAATATAGGCTTTTTGTTGCCTGTGGGAATTAATAACACAATACAATCACCACTGAAATACATTATTTACTCTGAGTGGTTTCATCTTGAAGTACTGAAGTGTATCTGAAATTACTCTTAAGATCCTAACACCACACTTTTCTAATTTGAGTTTTAGCACTCACCTGTATCCATCAATGAAACTGGCATTGATGTAGTCAGAGCCCTCAACTCCTCGGATGGGCTGAAGACACACTCGTGTGGACTCGTATGGCATTATGTTAACAAGGCGGTTCTTGAACTTGTTGCAGGGGAGATTGGCACTGATGAATCGTGATGTGTGGGCTTTAGTGTTAGCTAAACGCTGCGTGGGAAAAATACAAAAAGAGGTACTTTTCAGCTCACTGGTGCCAGGTAGCATTGACATTCAGGCATGTTCTTTCATTTATTTTTTTTTAGCTTTTCCCCTTGGTGATTGTGTGTGTGTTTGCATATATTGCACATGAGCATCACCAACAACCACATGCCTCGAGAGTGGGGATAAACCCAGAGCATAATAAGCAGCACATAGCTGGTTCAGCACGGAAATGGCATCAATGTGATCACAGATTGCCAAGAAATAGCATGTTATGATGGGGCGACAGGGAAATTGATACACAAGTGAGCCTTGAGTGGACAGAAGTGCAGTATAATCTAACTTGTTTATCATCTCTTGGTGGAATCTGTATCCATTACACAGCAAGAAAGTCGATGCGTGACAAGCAAGGCAATACTATGCATATAGCAACACCACAAGACTGGATAAGGTTGGTTGAGTCTTTCATTACAAATGCAGAGTATATTGCTCAAGTCCTTTCTGGCAAGTGCTCTGTGGTGGGGGAAAACCTGTGTTTGGTGTTTTCATGTAAACTCAGACCCCCGTTACTGGAGGAAGGGAAGCTGTGGAAGGGAAAACCAGAAAGGGGAAATTTATCCTATGTTGGGTTACTCAACGAGCTGGAATAAAGAGGAAACCACAGGCCCCACGCTGTCTAGCTGGCTAATGGGAACTGGAAAGGAGTTCGTGCTGGCCAATCAGTGACACCGAGGCCTGGATGCGACTTAGGATGACAGGATGTGGAGAGTTGTTTGTGTAAAACTTCGTCAGGTGTGGTTTTCAGTTTGTACCTTGAACTCTAGTTCCATGCCAGTGACATTCTCTCCGCCCTCTATCTGGGTCAGTTTCTGGATGTAGGCGTATAGGTTTCTGGCGGGCACTTCGGTGGTGCCGCAGTTGACGGCCTCCTGGAGCGCGTCGTGTATGAAGACGTACTGGTCCTCTGTCTGCACCATGTAGTTGCGCTGGGCACGCATTAATGTTACGTGCCCGTAGATGTCCACCGTCTTCTCGTGCTTGATACGTTCCAGCATGGCATCAATCACGATGAAACAGCCTGTGCGTCCCACCCCAGCACTGCAGTCAGAGACAAGAAGAAAGGTCAGTCAGTCATTGTCTATACCTGCTTTCTCCACACTTGGGTCGCAGCCTATCCCAGCTGTCATCGGGCAAGAGGCGGGGTACACCCTGGACAGGTTGCTAGCCTATCACAGGGCTAACACAGAGACAAACAACCATTCACACCGTTTTTCTCTCAAAAACCGACAGTGCGCCTTATAATCCGATGCGCCCTATATATGGATCAATATTGGTTAATTATGGCTACCGTAGTCAGGGGGTGTATATTGTGATTTACCGTAGCGGTATCAGACTGTTTCTTTTACGTGTTTACTGAATCAGGGAAAAGTTCCCTCCACGTTTGTGATGCACCAACTACGTGATAAAAAGTTGCACCACCTGTTGTACCTTGCTATTGGTAAAAGATAAAACTACGTCACTGACGTTACCTCGGAGAAAAAAATCAAACAGCTGTTCATGTAGCTTTGAACTGTGACAAATGGAGTTGGAAATACATTGTTTTCAATGAAGGTGGCGCGAATACCGGTAAGAGCTACCGGTACGTACGGTACCGTATTGTGAATGTACTAGCTTGTTTTGGAGTGAACGGAGTTGTCAGAACGTTGGTTTGTTTTCTATTAATAAAGTTTGACTGACTGACTTATCCAGCTTTGTTGACATTCACTTTAGTGCAGCTTCATCTAGATGGATGATAACACAACCCCAGACACT